>JAWDEX010000018.1:13230988-13273708 GCA_035221805.1 Trichilia hirta | reverse complement strand
CTATTTTATTTACTTTCTTACAATTTACTTTTATGTATTTAAGTGGGGATATTGTATTCCCTATATTATTTATTTTTTTATAATTTATATTTACGCACTTAAGTGAGAATATTATGTTCTCTATGTTATTTACTTTTATGTACTTAAGTAGGGATATTAGATTTTTTATATTATTTAAATTTTGTAATTTACTTTTACGTACTTAAGTGAGAATATTGGATTTTCTATATTATTTAATTTTTTGCAATTTACTTTTATGTACTTACGTGAGGATATTAAGTTTTCTAAATTATTTAATTTTTACAATTTACTTTTATACACTTAAATGCGATATTATATTCTTTATGTTATTTAATTTCTTATAATTTACTTTTACGCATTATAATGGAGTGTTTATATCTCTATATTTATTTTGTATATTATTATGCTTTATTTATAATATTTAAACTTAAATATTGTACATTTTTAGTTTTTGTATTATTTTTATGCTTATTATTTAATTTATTCATTTATCTATAAAATAAAATTATGACATTTTTATTATAAATAAAAATAAAAAAAATAGACAAGACGACGGAATATTTTTAGTATTTTCCTTTCTCTTATTAAAATTTTCAATAAAAGAAGAAGAAAAATTAACTAAGATGGCGGAATATTTTTAATATTCTCATTTTTTTTAGTTAAACTTTTTTAATTAATTAAAAATATTAAGACGGCGGAATATTTTTAATATTCTCCTTTCTATTAGTTTAACATTTTTTTAAAAAATTAAAACGATAGAATATTTCTAATATTCTTTCTTTTCTTAGTAAAAATTATTAATAAAGATAAATTTTAAAATAATTCAAGATTGTTATTTTTTGTAACATTTTTTAAGAAGTTGTGGGGTGCTTAATACCTTTTCTACACTTAACCAACCTCCCGAACTTAGAATCTAATTTTTTAGGTGATCTATCCCACTATTATTTAAATACATGACGACTTTATTTTTACGTTCAAATTTTTAAACGACGTCAATAATATGTTATACCACAAGAGAAAATACCTCTATATAAGCTATGTCATACTCTAGTCTGAACCCTTTAGCTTTGTTCTCGCCTTACATCAAAACTTTTTATCAGCCTCTTATTTCTTTTTAAAAGTTCACTTGCTATCAACTAGCTTTCTTCCTTATAGTTTCTCTAACAAAATCTAGGTGTCATTCTTCTTAAGAGATTCCACTTCATACATGGATTTATACCATTTTTTTACTTTAAAGCTTTCTAAAGCTTTTTTTTATAGTAGTTGGTTCATACTTTTTAATCTCTTATATAGCAAGGTATATGAATGCCACTATATTCACATATTTGTATCTCATAGGTGCCTTAATTTGCCTTCTTGCTCTGCCCTACTAGATGGTAGTCATGCAAAGTTTCTTTCAAAGATTTACTTATTGTTTTAGCATTCTTATCTCTCTTGGCTTGCTTTTCAACATTTTCATTTGGTGGTTTTGAATTGTTATCCTCTTTCGAGTTAAGCTTCATCTTAAGTTAAGTGTTATTTGGTTTTTTTTGACAAACTTCTAGCTTTACTTGTACTTTCTTCTCTCAAATTTTCCATTCACATCATCATAACACTGTATCTTTTAGCCCTTTATGCCTTTTAGATATCTAATGAACAGTTATTTTACCACTCTTATTTCTAGCTTTTGTTATCTTATATAGGCATAGGTTGCATTCGAAAACTCTTAAATGGGCAAATATAGATGCCATCCCCATCGATAATTCTTCTAATGTCGTTAAGCTTAGTGATAAAGAAGAACTTTTATTGATAAGATACACAACTTTATGTATAGCTTTCACCCAAAATATCTTGAACAATTTGAGCATGTAGTATACTTCTCACCTAATTTGGCAATGTTTAATTCCTCCTCTTAGCTACTTTATTTTGTTATGAAATGTAGGTGATGATTTTATGACTCATTATAACACTTTTTCTACAAAAAAAAATCAAATTATGAGTTATAAAATTCGAGTCCATTGTCTGTTTTAAGTTTCTTAATCTTGATGTTCTTTTGATTTTTTATAAGCTATTTCCACTCTTTAAATCTTAAGAAAACTTTATCTTTACTCTTCAAGATATATATTTACACCTTCCTCAAGTAATCATCAACTGTAAATAGGAAGTACTTAACTTTACCTAGATATAGAACTTGAACTAACTCCTAGACATTTTTATGAACATACTCTAATACTGACAACTTCATATTCGTGATGCATATACCAAATTAGAATGGGATGTATTATCACTTTAGGGGATGCTTATTACCCCTAATTAATCTACCATTTCTTTACAAATATTGAGAAAAAGATGGCCAATAGACTGGGGAACATTAGGTCTTATGTCAAAGGGAAAGAGATTGTTATCATCCAAGATTATTTAGCATAGTTATTAAGCATTCTTGATGTAGGACCATCTTATGAGCAAAAGAAAGAAACTATAGTTCATGACCCGTATTTAATTTCTTCGATGCTATGGATTATTAGTATTTAATTTACACTAATATAGGAAACAGGATATGTACAATCCATTTTTTTCTCTCTCTTAAATATATTTATCTTTTCTCTTTATTTTTCAAGGGTAAATTAGTTTTTCTATAGGCCAATTTATGTAAGTAAAAAAGGGGCAAAAATCGAGCAGGCCTTTTCTTTCTTCTTCCACCCTCCCTCCATTTCTTTTTCTTTTTGTTTATCTTCTCTACCTCAATTGCTCTTCCTCCCTTCTCCTTCATTTTTCTCCATTTATTTAACCATTTAAATTACAATTTTCTTCTACAAATCAAATCTACTTCACTCCTTTATTATTATTCAAACTTTATTTTGTTAATTTGGCAAAGATTAAAGCTGGAAAAACATGAAGAAAGATTTGGGTCACTATTTATAAAATTAATATTTTCTCTAATTTGCATCAGTTAAAGTTCTTTAGGGTTTATGATAAGTTTATTAACACTTTATAACTTCAATTTTGAATAAATTTATGAATTATAAAATTAGTATTTTATTATTCATAAATTTAATTTCATTCTTATTGTTAAAATTTTAATTCATTTATATTAATTAGGACTTATAGAAATGTTATATGCAATTAATTTAATAAAATTGTGAAATTTAGAAAAATAGGACTAAAATAAACAGTATTCGAACTATATAACTAGGCATTTTATATAATTTAAAACGAATTCATAAAATTAAGTTAAAATTATTAAAATTGACAACAAAATAAAACTATAAGAAGTTGAGCAATCAAAAAATTCAAAAATAGAAAGAAAGAGCAAAATTGAAATTTTTGATAAAATCTTCGAAACAAGTCAGAATGCGTCGAATAGTATCATAAATAAAATTTCATAAGTCTTCCCTAGCAAAAAATGATTAGATAGCTAAAATGTAACGATCCCATAAAAAATTCAAAAATGTTATGAAAATCTGAATTAGAGCTCATGCATATTCATACACGTGTAGTTAATTATTTAGAATAATTATATTATTATAATTGTAAAACTTTATATGATTTAGACTCAGATAACACCAAAAAGAGGCTTGCATGGCAAAAGGAGCAATAAGGAGTGTATTTCTTTCCTATATTGTGAGTGCACTGGTTTTTATTTATTTATTTATTTAATTTTTAATTTTTTTAATTGTTATTTTTAAAACTTAATATTTTAAGGTAATTTAGGGAATTAATCATAAATTTTATTTATCTATATTTTATATGCATATGATATTATGATTGTTTAGGAAGTTATATTTATATTTCTTTCTAATTTTATTTTGAACAGAAAAAATATTAAAAGCTTTAGAAGTTTGAGATTGTTAAATTGTAATCTTTTATGCATTATTTTATCATTTTTAAAAGTATATTTGATTTAAAATTTGATGAATATTTAGTTTGTATTTGAAATAAAAATTAAATGTGATAATAGTTTAATAGTAGATTGAGTTAAAAAAGAAGAGGGGATATTTTTAAAAGATTACTTGGGAGTATTTTGATTTTTTTTCAATTATTGAGAAGCCTTATAGGTTCTTCATATGTATTCAGGGGATTTAGATTATATATGAGGAGTATATGACAATTATTATTTGTTGGGCCTACAAGCTAAGGCATGACAATTTTATTGATATCATAGCTATTAGTTTTTAAAAATATTTGAAATTGTTTTATGTGAGTTTTAACTTATTTTAAAAACACTCAGTGTATTCATAAGTGAGTCAAATCACATAATGCATCACCACCATAAAGTATATAAAACATTGAACTCTATATTTCTTTTTATAATAACGATGTCTTCAAGACCTAAACAAGATTAGGGTAGACCCAAAGAAAGATCAGACCCGACATAAAAGATAAGGCTACCTTCTATATGCCTCAGCCTAAACCTAAAGAATCATGAGTATTCCCTCTACTCTAATATCAACACATAAGAGCAAGGATGTCTTTGCCTATAACTTTAGAAGCATGGGCAACTTCTATAGCATACCAGAATGCCTAAGGTTTTGCTCAAACATAGGTTCAACCAGGGTAGATGCCATATAGGTGTCCATTTTTATATTTTCCGCCTATTATAATGTCTATAACAGTAGAAGTATCTGGAACATCCCCAAAATTATTCAAATTGATCAAAAAAATCAGACAATTAGAAAGTGTTTCATTCAAAGGTATTACAAATATCGCCCTAACCAATCAATGGTTTAACATCTGAAAGGTGACTTAAATGATGTGAAATTAGAGGATAAGTATAAACTAAAGATAGCAGTCTTATTATTAGAAAGTAGTACAGCCATGTGGTAAGCAAATGTACAAGTAAGAGTTATGATGCCATTGACCAAGGATAATTTTGTGCAAGAATTTTAAGATTAGTACTATAATCCATTTTATTGTAACCAGAAGAGACAAAAATTCTTAAATTAAAGTATATAGGTATGACAATGACAGAGTATGAGATACAGTTGAAAGAGTTAGCTAATTTTGTACTAGAATTTACTAATAAAGAGAGTCCATATGCAAAGTTCGAAGAGGTTCTGAACTTTAAAATTTGGAAAAGGATGTCATTGTTATAGAATTAGAGCTATAAAAAAATAATTCAAATGGCATAAAGGGCTGAAAAAATAGTCGAAGAAAGAAAGTCAAAGGGACTATTTTAAAAAAAAAAGATCTAAGTATAGAGATTGACTTATCGTCCAAAAAGAGTCACAGCAGTAGGTCATCTAATAGTGTCTTTACTACCAGTCATATAAGTAATCCTCTATTTTCTTTTCAACATTAAAATCTTTCGAGATTTGGGTCATCAACTTAGGGACAAACATAAAGTTTGAGACAAAATTAGAAGATAGACTGATATATTAATTACAGACAATATCATTCAAGTTTGTGCTATCAACCATCGATATGTTATCATTATGGACAAATAGGTTATACGAAAAAGTTCTTCCCTAAGTTAGGTAGAATGGAAACAAGTGGTTAACCAAGCTAATATTCTACATTCAAATAACAGTCAATAGTTAATCATCATATAGTTTTTAGTGGTAAGAGTCTGGTATAGATAATTCATCTAAAGTATCACGGGTTACTCAGAAAACTTAGGACATATTTTAGACTTACTTGTTCATCCTAGAACAGAAGCAAGACCAGGTTAACTTAGATATAATAATAAGTATTGTCACAATCTTCAATCAACTTATATATATACTAATAAATTTAGGTTCCAATAAATTATTTGTTAGGACTTATTTTGCCAACCATGCCAATAAGAAGTTATTGCTATTAAACTAGGAGATTATGGTATATATCCCTTTGGGTCTGAAATTTTTAAGAAAGATAATTTTTAAGGATTGTATTATTATTATGAATGGCATTGAGTTAAAAGTTGACCTAATACCTTTGAAAATAAAAGATTTGAATGTTATATTAGAAATGCACTAGTTATTAAGATATTGAGTAATGATAGATTATTGCACTAAACGGGTTACTTTCAAAAAACTCGAAGATTCAAAAATTATGTTTGTAGAAGAATGAAATATTTTGCCTAATTATGTAATCTTAACGATGGAAGCTCAAAGGTTAATGAAGAAAGGTTATTAAGGGTATCTAGCCCGTATAGTTAACACTACAGCTTCTAAGTACTTGATCGACCAAGTGCCAGTGGTAAAGAAGTTTTCAAGTATATGTTTAGAGAATTTATCAGGATTAAATTAGTGGATGACATTGTATGATCTATATGTATTCAAGTATACACCTTTACTCAAGTCACAAATCTTTTCATTTTGTCCATTGGGATAAATTTGATATTTGTTTTTCTAATTTTGTTTTGAACAGGAAAAATATTAAAGGTTTTGGAAGTTTGAGATTGTTGAATTGTAATCTTTTTATATATTATTTTACTTTTTACGAGAGTATGTTTGATTTGGAATTTGATGAATATTTAGTTTGTGTTTGAAATGAGAAATAAATGTGATAATAGTTTAATGGTGGATTGAGTTAAAAAAGAAGTAGGGATGTTTTTGAAAAATTATTTAAGAGTGTTTTGATTTGTTTTCAAGTTCAAGAAGCTTACACGCTCTTTATATGTATTCAAAGAATTTAGATTATATATGAGTTTGTAAAGGTTGTTATGTGTGGGGCCCACAAGCAGAGACTTGATAAGATAAAAAACAAAGCAGCTATACTAACCAAAATTCTCCACATCCATAAGTACTTAATTATATACATGTTCAGTCATAATGTCATCCTTAAATTTAGTAATTTAAATGAAGTGCGTATTTGTGATGTGAACTTTCTAGATAAAATGCTTAATGATTTAAGTAACATAAAGGGCATAGCTTTAATGAGCATAATCATATAACAAATTTGAGATATAGTTAAGACTAAATAAGTTAACTGTACATTCTGTTACCCTTTAGTCTTGACTAAGATCTTTGCCATTATGGACATTAATTTCACTAGTGAGGAGGTTGTTTTCACTAATCCCAGTGATGTGCTCTGCAAAAAGCAATTACATCAGTTTGGATATATGAGGGTTAACAGTTATTGGATGAACCCATATTAATGTAATAGAAAGCAACTTCAAGCTATTGAAGGTGCCGCATTGTTGCATTGTTTGGTGTCAACTAGATTTGCATTTACTAAAATAGTCATTTTGGCTAAATGTCACTCATTTTCTAGTACGTTGTCAAGTACGAGGGGTGTAACCACATTGAACTGCAAGTTGGTTATTTGCGAGGACCACTTGAATGCAATTATATGAATGTTGAAATCTATAAAACGAATTATTAAATAATCTAGCAAGATTAAGAAACATTATTCTACTAATTTGATAAGTTTAAGGCCTAGTGTCGCCATGATCGGCCATCCTAGTAGTGGCTATCTTGTGCGTCATTTTGCATGTATATATATATTGGGTATATATATTAAATGTCCTATATGTTGTTATTGTATTTTCTATCTCTATTGTGTTTATTTTATTTGCACTAACTATAGGCACTTGACCTTTTAATGTCCTAGAAGATGATAGGAGTCCGTATGCCTATACCTTTACGGTTGGGCCAATTTTAAAAAGGCTTTTATCCCCTTCTTTTGTATGTCATTAATTATCTTTTTCATTTATGTTTCACATTAAAGACAATGTGACTTTCTATGTGGAGGTTAAAATTTTGCTTTATTATAGTATATGTTGGGTGCAAAGTTAAAAAGTTGATATGCATGATCATGAATTGTATCTTGCCCTTTTTTGTTTTGAAATACATGAATATTGGGAAAATTGGGAAACTGTTTGAAAAAATACTAACTTTTTCATTACTTAGGAAAGAAAACATGTGTGTTGCATCTAAGAAAATGAAGTAGACAAAACGAGCATAGAACAATTTAGTGAAAGTTACTAGTTCAATTAATATTGACCAGTATTGAGTGAATAGGATGAAAGTATAGAATTTAGTAGCATTACTTAACCATGAGATGATTTAAGACAAATTTAATTTATTAAAGAATACCAGTTCCTTTTTTTATATGAGTGTTATTCAACCATATTGATGTGTCTCTAAAACTTGCTTCAAACCATGTCAACATGACATTGATGCATGTTACTTAAAAGTGATCAAGGTAGTAGGTTTTACCCTAATTGATCTTAAACAACCTACGTAATGAACATTGTCCCTTATTTAGCCCATTTAAACCTTATATTCCTATTTTTCTTGATAACTCATTAATAGAACCCTTAGTTGAGAAATTTATCTTCTTGAGTCTATGCTTGGAATTAATAAAGTCTATGCTTGAAATCAATAAAGCCAAGTGATTAATTGGTTTTTTTAAAAAAAAAGATAATTAAGAAAGAAACAGTGTGGGGATGATAATATGGTAAGAATAGTGGATTGAATTAAAAAGGGTAAGAAAACCTAATTGTGGTTAGTATGTGCAATTTAAATTGTTAAAAAAATAATAATAAGAGGACTTAGCTATAGGTCATAGGTGTTATTAAAAAAATGAAAAAGGGGGGGGTTGCGGGGGGCAGTTTGCATACATTTTAAGTTGTGAAGATATGGTGTACCAGAAAGCATATTGTAGGCATTTGTATGGGACGAAATTGAGCAAAGCAATCAACCTTTAAACATTTTGAGTGAAAAGCCAGCGTGAGAAAGCTATTGAATTTAGGCATGCTCAATTTTGCACTACTTACATGGATTAATGTTCATACAATGATGTAATTGACGTGAGATTGTGAAATGTTTGTTGTTTGTGGACTCATTTGATAAAATAAATGTATAGTGTGTTTTGAATAATGAGTAAAAGAAAGGTGAAAAGGGGACAATTGATTTATTTGTTATTTTGAAATTTGTTTGAGGCAAGCAAAGATTAGTGTGGGGGATTTTGATAGACCAAATTTTAGATGAAAAATTTATTATGTATTAGACATATTTTTGTGGTAATTTGGCTTATTGCTGTGTTTAATGTGAATAATTTTATACTAATTATGTTTGTTTATTTTATAGGTGTAAAGTCATGGAAATTAATGTAAATTATTCAAAGGAAGACCGATTCAAGAAGAGAAGCCGATTTTAGTACCGGAAATTGAAGAGAGAAATACCCCAAAATTGAAGGCATCTAGCGGGCAAAGAGAGAATGAACAGTCGCCAAATTTGGTGCCGGTGATAAAGTTGAATATATGCTAGGCACCGAATCTAAACAAATGCTTAAAGTGGGGTATCATCATTATTTCAATGATAATCGGTCCAATGAAATTCCATCTTTCGTTTTTCTTTGTTTTCAAATACAATGTCGTGGGACCCCCCACAAGAGTCAACTATATCATCATGTGCCCCCAATTTCAATGCCTTCATTCAATTCAAATGCAATTACGTAAGAAGAAGCCAATAGTCAAGAAGAAGCAGAGAGCATCCGGTGGAACAAGGAAGCATATAACCAGCGTCAGATTTGGCAATGGTTCTGAGGAGAGAGATGGGTTCGGCACAAGACCTTGCACCAAACCCTGGATTGAATTTCTTCGGGTGAATTTTTGTGGTATTTTAAGTTAAAACAATGCCAAACTTGTTTTTCAAACTTCATTAGGGTCTCAAAATAGAAAGAATTCTCTCCTAACGTGAATAAGAGACCGAGGGTTTTTGAAAAAAAATATATAAGGACATGTTTGAGCAACTTAGGGAGACTTTTAGGGACCTTTGGCACTTTTCTGGAGATCAAACCTTAACAGCAGCAAAGATCAAAGTTTCAAGGCTTCATTAGTTTATTTATATTCTTTCTTCTTCTTTTACTTTCCGGCATTGCTTGTTGGATTTTTGATCAAATTTGTGTTAGTATGTTGGCTATCATGATTACCTAATTGTTTTGTAGAGTTTAAAGAAGTAGCTTAATTAAGATTATTATTTTGTAATTTGAACAATTCTCTAATGCATTTAATTCTTACAATCTTCATGTTTTGATTCGTTTTCTTTGTTATTATTGATAATCTTATGATTAATCAACATAAGAGTAAAATTAAGATTTGTGAGAAGTAACGACAAGTAAACCATAAACTGAGCACTAAGAAAACGAATATAAGTAAGTAATTATAGAGATATATTTACTTATTTGTGATATTGTGAGTTAATAGGATATTCATGAGTTTAGTTAATAATTAAGAAACTAACAGTTAATCATTATTATTTAAGTATAGCATTAATATTTTAATGTGTAATTAATACGATAAATAAATTGACGATATTCGAAATTAAATTACTCATAATTACATTTTAATAATTCTTAATAAATAAACCCTAATACCTTAATGTTTACATCCATTGTTTTCTCATAACTTTTTATTGTTATATTAAATTTAAATTAGTTGCCTAAACCTTATTTGATTGTTTTTAAAATTCAAGTTCTTGGCATACAATTAACAAGTTGTTCTCTTGAATTCAATATCTTAAAATATTTTTAAGTTTTATTACTACGATCACCACTGTACGCTTGCAAAAAAATACCAATCAATGATCATGCCTTGAGATTTAGCAATATTTTACTTAACTGATAATAATGTAAAATTAGATACTTACCTCTTATTTTTCTTATAACTATGATTTGCAATTATCTTTACATTCTTGTATATAGTAAAATAATAGGTTATAATTATTTATTTATTGTTTATCATTATAATATATATTTAGTTATTGTTATAAATAAAAATAATTAAATATTTATATTTGATTATTAGAAAATACAATGATTTAGTAAAAAAAAATTACAAGAACAATTTTCTGTAAATTTCTTTTAATTATTGAGTATATAATTAATTTTTTTACTCCAATATAAATATTTTAATTATATGAGATAAAAAAATAAATAATTTAATTTAATTTATTATTATATATAAAAATATAAAGATAATTGTGAATAATAATTTTAAGGAAGATGGGGAGGTAAGTGACTATTTACTGTTTCATCATCTAGGTGAAATTTTGTTAAATCTCAAAGAAAATAAGTGATAATAAATTTTATTAAATATTTAAATATAGGGATAATTAATGAATTATGTTTTACACTTACACTTATTAATAATAGTGAAATGTAGATATTTTTAATGATTGAGATTAAATAATATATATGTGTTAATTATGGTATATTAATTACATATGTTAAATTTAATTCTGAAATGATTAAATCTATCGTCTATTGTGTATTGATAGATATAGAAAATGGTAAAAATTTGTATTTTCATGCTGATCCCTATCCTGGTATATTAAACTTTCATGTGGACCTAATTCATTTGCCATCTTACATTTTCAATGCTTTCTCAACTAAACATTCACCGACACCCTTTCATAATAATAATAATAATCTCCTAAATGTTAGTTACTGAGCACAATCCGGCAATTTCGAAGAGTAAGAGCTTTCTAAGTTCTCCGGAGTTTAAGTGCGTACGGGTTAAGTATAGAAGTATTACACTTAAATCTGTTATGGATCTTCAGTGAAAGCCCAACTATTTAACTCTAGGCCCAATGCTCGAATGAGATCTTTTTGTGGAAAATCTCTCTTCGTGATTCAGACCAATACCTTCGGCTTCAAACGAGCAGAGAGGAGACTGACAATAACTTTACAACCATATTTCGAAAATCATCAAAGTTCCCAGAAAATATTTATACTTTTAAACATATTTACTGCAAATTTAAAACTTTAGACCAGGACAATTGAAATCTTACCTAAAAAACACAATTTTTTATTTATAGTTATATAAATCATTAACAAATTTAGTTTTTTCTTTTTGGTTAATAAATTTAGTCAATTTCAGTATAAAATAAACTAATTATTGTCAAATTAAGGGAACTATATATATATATATATATGTCAAAAAATAAATAAATAAATAAATAATTCACATCGGTCATTTATCCACCTTGAGTCGTGTACCCACATTGATACTAACTGACACGTGTCCAAACTCTGAACAGTCATATACTGAAAGGCACCTTCAGGTGGCGGTTACCAGAACAGTATCTATCACGTTTTGTCCTCATTTCTTAGTCCTGAAACCTGAGAAAACAAGACACGAGAGAAATCAATAGCATCGTATTAGTTGTGTTTTATGCTTTGCAACTGGCGAGTTGTGTTCAGCTAATAATCAAAATATCGAATTGATGGCGGCCATAAAGCTCGCGATTTTGTTTCTGTTTCTTGCCCTAATTTGTACTGCGGTTAGGGCTGATGTTTCGATCCAGGGAGAAGATGTGCCGGTTGCTTCGGACGGCGGCGATTCATCCGCTATCAAGATTGAATTGGAACGACTCAAGTCCAAGATCCATTCTCTTGGTTAGCATTATAATTTCGGTTTCAATTTGTTTGATTCTTGTATTTTGTGTGAAAAAGAATGAGAAAATTTGGATTTTTGAAATTATCGACGCTTAAATCCCTTCTGCTGTTGGGCGTAAATGTCGTTAATGGATTTTTATGGGAATTGAAATTGAGCAATGCTGAGATATTTGAACCTTTAGTGCATTCTGATGCATGGAAAGGGAGTAAGAATATGACTGTTACTGGGAGTTGTTTGTTGATATTATAGCAGAGCGTGTTTGATTGATAAGGAGCTGAAAACGAATTGCACGATTAGATCGTCTGATTTCATTATTTATTTACCTTCTATCATAAGTTAACTTAAAATACTATGTGATTTAATTGACCATTTTGTTTACTTGTTTGGCTTATTTCATACCATTTATGTTGCATTTGGAAAAGAGAGTTTATAATTTTTTGTTGGAATTTACGTTTGCTTGTATTTATTTGGCTGATTTTGTATACTTTTTCGTTATGAAGAATCCCTCGTCGATGAGAAAACCCGGGAATTGAAAGGCAAGGAGGGTACAACAGTGCAGAAGGAGAAAATCATTCAGGAGAAATCAGACATTATTGCCTCGTTGGAGAAAGAGTTGTCATCCCTTCAGGTTTGTGCAAAAGAAAAAAAATAGAACATATATGTGTATGGTAAGAGAGTGGTTGTATACCTATGATGTAAAGCCAGACATTCACCTCTTTCAAGTATGTCTTATTGACCAACGTTTCCTTTGCTTCAAAGAAAAAGGGGACAATAGATGCTGCTGAGCAGGTGGGTAAGGCTCATGCACGGGCTGGTGAACTTGAGAAGCAGGTGAGATACCGACAATCTTATTACTTGTATTGAAGAACCTTTGTAAATATTATTTCTCTTTGCAGATTGATGACCTAAAGAAGGAATCAGAGAGGCAACAAAGAGAGAAAGAAGCACTTGAAGCCCGAGCAGCTGAAGCTGAGAATAAGATAAGCGAGGTGAAAGTCAAACTAGAGAATGTAAGTCTTCTATTTGGCAGGATTTAGCAGATACTCGGTTTTGTTGTTGTCTGATGTTTTACCAGTAACGTTGTTAGGAGTAATTCCCTTCATTTGTTAACAGTCCACACTGTTTTTGTGAAGAAATTCTTGCTATACTTTTGCCAATCGCCCATTGGGTGCTTATGCATATCACCAGCCGAATAGATGCTAATCAGTCTTAAAATTTCAGACACTGGATATTCTTAGTTGGGATATCGTATTTACCTTTGATAATTATATATAATGGAATGCTTTTTATGCTACATTTTCTTTTTACTGTTTTAGTAGTCTTAGGAATGTTGGGACATGGATGTTTCTTAATATTGTATGTCTTCCTTTTCCAGCTTCAAAAGATTAATGAGGAACAAAGGAGCAAAATTTGGAAAACTGAACGGGCTCTTCAAGTTGCTGAGGTATCTTAGTAACTGTAATTATATTCTATCCCCATAATTGGACAATGTTTCTTATGTTAAGTTTCAAATCTTAGCTCTTAAAGTTGCTTAGGTATCTTAGTAACTGTAATTATATTTTATCCCCAATCTTGGATGATGTTTCTTATGTTAAGTTTCAAATCTTATCTCTTTCTTTTTTTTTTTTTTTTGGCAGGAAGAAACGGTGAAGGCAAAGATTGAGGCTACTTCAAGGTCTAAAGAGTTAAAGGAGGTGACAGTCTGTCTTAGTATTTTACATCTTTTGTATCTCCCTTGTTTGTTAAGCTCTTTGTTTTCTTAGGGTTCCATTCTTGATGGGTCTCTTTTGTCTACTGTTAATGTCATTTAGTTTAGTTAACCTGCCTCAGTTTTCTGAGATTTATCTTCAGAACAAAAAAAAAAATGTGGTGACTCTGTCTATGTTGTTTTATAATTGCTTGGTGATTCAGACCAATTGGTTTCAAGGAATTAGAAGAGAAAGTGGCATAGGTAGAAGTCTAAATATTATTGCATCAATGCAAGCAATGGAAACTCCTACCTAGATTTAAGAAATTTTTTTTCTAGTAAATCCGATGTGATTCTCAGTCATTGTTTGTTCCATTTCCATTAACAGAATCTCTTGATAACCCAGGAGAATTACTATCTGGAAATTAAAGATAAAAGTAATTATTGACTAAAAACTTAGCAAGTAGATTGATTTATAGTCATTTAATGCTTGAAGTTTTAAGACTGTCACAAAGATGTCGCTAATATAGTTATTGGCAGGAGAATAAGCCTGAGTTTTCATTATCTCCGAGGAGTATTAACAGTCTACTGCAAATTAATGTCACATTGTAGGCTGAAACATTTTTCGTTGGTGCGCTTGTTCATTGGAAGACTAAACTGCCAAATGTTCAATTTACTACAGTTGAATATTGTTTTTGAACACTATTCTGCCGTTGCCTCTGTTACACAAGGTGGTATATATGCCAGCAGATACTTTGGATCATGTTATTCATGTTTAGAATCCAAAATGATGGCACAGTGTGATGTTTATTTTTAGGTGCAATTGTATTAGATGCATAAACGCATAATGTCTTGCAGCTACAATTATTCTTTTTGTCAGATGAATTATTGAGTAGACTAAGTAGATTAGATTTGGTAATGCACACCTCGAATTTTTGATCAGGCTCATGGTGCATGGCTTCCTCATTGGCTTGTTGTGCATTTGCATAAATGTCAGGTAAAAGTAATGCTATTTGTGGTATTTTGCTCCGTGAAATTTTCCCATAATTATAACTATTTAACTTTTTGCAGTCCTTCATTGAGATTCACTGGAACGAGCACGGAAAACCTGCGATGGATGTTTTGATTCAGAAGGTATTTGCTTTTTTTTGCTATGAGGTTACCTAACATCCTTGGCTTGTTATATATTGAAAACCATTGTGCTCTTGAACATCAAGTTAAATTTTACATTTGGGTAAAATATTATTGTTGTTAGTCATGACACAATGTCATCACTAAACAAGTGGTTATATTTTTTACAGACCCTGGAAAAGAAGGTCCAAGCTGAAAAGTGGGCTGAGCCCCATGTGGAAACAATTAAAAGTGTAAGTTCCATTTCCTTGTTCTTGTAATCCTATGATTTTTCCTTCTTGTTTAATTTTATGCAGTAACCTGCCCTTTGGCTAGCTCAATTGCATTCTTCCTTTACTTCCTGCATTTTGCATCAGCTACTGTTTAGATATTTCTGAAACAGGATCTTGTTTATCTGTATTATATTGTTGAAGGCACAATGGTTTACAGTATGAAATTTTTTTGTTGAATTTGTTTCTCTGGGAAATGGTTGATTTCCTGTTTATCTGATGATTATGTGGATTCTTTGTTCCATCATTTGAAGAAATGGGTCCCAGGGGTGAAGGAGAAATGGTTAGTTTTCATGACAAAAGTTGAACCACATGTACAATCATTAAAAACAAAAACTGTTGAAACTTATGAGGTATCAAAGACTGCAGTAACCCCACACATTATCAAAGTACAAGAGGTTGTCGATCCTTACTTTCAGGTATGTGTGTTAGCTATATTTCACATTCCTGTTCATTTGCTATGTTAACTTGCATTCTAAAGCATGCTTCAATTGGTCATAGGAAGCGAAGAGGTTTAGCAAGCCATATATTGATCAGGTCGCTACTGTGGCAAAACCTCATGTTGACAATGTACGAGTGGCATTGAAACCCTACACCAAGAAGATAGTTCATGCTTATGGGAAATTTCTTAAATCTGCAACCACTTACCATGATCAGGTAGGTGCATCTGTTACCATTATTGCATAAGCATTAAGTTTTTCTACCAATCTTAAACTCCTTAATTAAATGCCCTGTCGTTCTTCATGCAAATTTATGAGGAACATGGCACAATCTTAGAATCCTTTATGCAGGAATGGTTAAATGATAACATAATCTTTGCTATAAAAGGATTACCAGGACAGTATTTTAGTAATGCAATGAAATTGGTTTACATGAACGTGTTTCTTTTTCTTTCTATTTTTATTATATTTTTTAATTATGTCGAGATGTAATAATATGTAATTTGGTCTTTTATGTTTTAGGTGGATCCATCATTATATTTTAAAATCATTATTGTTGTAGAGATGTTACAACCGCTGAACTATTTTCTTGTTTTTCTTTTTCAAGGTCCAAGGATCTGTGCAAGAAATACTGAAAAAGAATGAGCTGACTAGACCTCTTGCAACTAGAGAGCTAGAGTGGTTTGTGGTACGTACAAGTTTTTTCTCCTGGCCCTACCATTTATTAAATTATGAAAATTTTGATCAATTATTTTTTCGTTACTAGCAATGTAACATCTTGGTAATTCAATGGTTTCAGGCATCTGCTTTATTGGCTCTACCTATCATCATCTTGTTCAGAATGTGTTCTGCTATTTTCTGGTTAGCATCTAGTTGGCTATTTTCAATTTTATCGAATTTTTTTGATATATTGGTGCAGAAAACTTTTGTTTACAATAGTTTTGTGTTTTGAGGTTTGCTTTTGTCGCATTTTCTATTTGAGATATATGTTTTAACCTATCTAATCTCTATAGCAAAAAAGCAATGAAACCAGTTCGACATGCCCACCATGCTCGTCGCAAGGCTAAACGTGGACATCCAGACAAGTAGAGTACCACAAGCTCATTATCAAATTGTTGATTTTGGGGAATATCTGAGGTATCTCAAATTCTTGATTTATTATAAATTAACATTCCTTTTAGTCTCAATGTAAGGCGAAGTAGAATGACAAATCATTTCTAGAATGTGAATAACTAAGAGCTTTAGTTTAGTGGAAACATTTTGGGAACATTTCTTTCTAATAATTAAAACATCCTTAGGTAGGTTTGGAATTATCTGATGATTTTGTCTGTTTGAATTGAACTGTGGGGTCAACACTGGTTGTACAAATACCAAACTGGTATAGAAACTGAACTGGGCCATTAGGGAGGTGATTTTATGCTTGTACTTTGAGTTTTTGAATACATTGGTCTGTGGCTTCAACAAAATATGCTTTTTGTATTATTTCTTATCTTATATTTATGCCATCAGCCATATAGGTGACTATTTTGTTTCCATTTTATGCAGACGGAATGGGCATATTTAAGTTGGGCTTTTTGTGGCTATAAAGTTTCATCCTTGTCAAGAGCTCTGATGATTTTGAAGCTCCAGCATATTTTTTCCTTCGCTTTTGAATATTTGTGAGAAAGAAAGAAAGAAAGCTAGAACCTTTTCACACTACACAATTAGTCATCTTGAGAAATCTGGAATTGAATATAATATGATTGGCAGGTCAGGGTGTGCTATTTAAGTTGTAGGTGTAATCACATCTTTTTTCCCAATCTTGTCTATTCATATTTCAATTTCTCTCGGCCTCACAATTCTTGTTTTATTGGATTATCAGACCATCATCGATTTTGCTTGAAAAGTGGACCTGTGTGGGTTTATCGAGAAAGGGATTTATCCATATTTGATAGTTCCTTGTTTTACTACCGGCATTTTGGTGTTTAGTTCTCTTGGGTTTTAATGGTAATTTTTGGTATTTCAAGTATGAAAACCGTGGAGGCATGGTTGTGCCAGCTATCTTCAGTTGTGGCATGCTAAAAGTAATGTATTTGCTTTTATTAAAAAAAAATGGTTGTGTATATAAGAAAAAAAAGGATGATATTGAGTTATATGTGCTGCCTTTACATATTTTCAACGAGGGAAAATTAGAAAAAAAAAGTGAGTACGGCTTTTTTGGATTATTGTGTTCTAAAGGTGAATTTAGAAAAATGTTAAATAATAATAATTTTAATAGAGAATGATTATTTTACATTGATATATGATATTTAAAACTTTTATTTTATAATTGTAGTGCTTTAGAAGTCATTATACTATATAGACCAATAAAGACTACGGTCTAAGTTTGTTTGTTTGTGTGTTTGTTTTTTAATGAATAGAAAGAGTATAATTGTGCCGTACCGCCTCTTTGTTTTCTCAATAACCGAACAACTGCGCCCGTGAACAGAGAACAAGTTATTTTTTTAATTGAAATTGGGTATACTATTTTACCACCGATAATGTTTTTGGGTAGGAGTACAGAAGTTTATGAAAGCTAGGAAATGTCAAAACACAAAAGCTCGTTGCGCATGTTGTATTAGGAAAATAGTGGTTATAACCCAGGTCGATACGAATTTGCAAACTTTGGGAGAATAAAAAATAACTCACATGAATTTTTTAAATGGCAAAATTAAAAAATTATATAAATTACATAAAATTTAATTAATATAATTTATATTTTAAAGAAGATAAAATAAATCAGATAACATGCTACTTCGAATTATTTCTGGCTGGGAAAATAGAATTTCAGCAGCTAATCCCCTACTTGGGGATGCCCTAAATTCATTTTCTGGCTTGACTTTTCCGTCTCCCTTCCAGATCAATGAGAATCCCCCAATTTCAAGCCCCGGGACTATACATAACGTATTCTTGGAGACGGTAGGAAACAAGATGAAGTTCAGTATTATCATTATGATTAATTTACCCATTTTCATATCTTTAAATCATTCACGATTCACTGGGAGAAGAGCAATTTGAAAGTCTACAGGTACTCCTAAAAGAAAAGAAGGTGAATTCTGTTCCTAATCAAAAAGATTGTCTACGATAGCCACGAATTACCCACTTACACACCCCCAACATCATACAAAATAAAAACTTAAATTGCTGTTGAAGTTAATAAACTGATAGCTATTCTACAATAACGTTCTTGATCTTCTAGCTTACTAATGAAGTAATTATTCTCTCTCTTAGCTCCCTCAGTAAGGAGGCCAGTAGTTATCTAAATCCATGCAATTGTCCATGCTCATGTATCTGTTGCCGCTCTGAGCATTTGCATTACTGATTTCTGCTGCATATGCAGTTTCTGCAGCGAACGAAGTACTAGTCGACATAGAAGAAGTAATGTCTTGTTGATTCATTGCTTGAGGAGGTGGGGGTGGCATTGGTCGTAAAACAGGTTGTGTTGTGGCTCCTCCAAGATTTAAATTCAGTCCTGAGATTGTGAAGCCTGCTCCTAGTGGATAGTTCATTTGGGACTGGATTGGTAGGTTGACACTTGTCGATGCACCTCCTCGAAACATTCTTGTAAGTTCTGCAATTTGATCTGCATTTCCCATGTAGTTTCTTCCAACAGGGAATTGATAATTCTCCGCTGGCATCATTTGTGCTGGTAGGATACTTGGTCCTATGTCGAAGCTGTAGCTGGGATTCACTGCTCGAGATTGATTTGTGGGGAACTTCTTCGCACCTGCACTCTTTTGGAACACACGACAAACTACCCATTCATCCTGTCAAATATACGAAAAGACAAAATTTTACCAATCTGATTTCATCCAACTATCAAATTTTTGAATCAATCTCTTCATCAGGAGAAAGTCTTTTCATGTATACATTTATAATTGAATCCAAAGTGTATTATATTTATATAAGTAGATGGAGGCATTATAATAGTGATATGATCGACCCCCCATAAAACTTTCTCGTAACGACTCCTAGTGTTAGAAAACTTCATAAGAGTTTGATTAAGTTTGATTAAGTTGCAGGCTATGTTGAGCTTCCTTATGTCTATTTATGGAACATAACTATCCGCATAGCTGGTTATGATTTGTTTAGACTAATCTACGTAGAGAGTAGCAACTTTGATTTAAGAGACTACACACAAAACACAATTAACTAGCACCATGAGTTGAATGTGATTCTGAATATGATTTCTCCACATCAGTCAAAAAGAATGAAATGGAGAGACCATTTTTCATCACGGAGATGAACCTGCCTCAACGAGCAATAATTAAAAATATTATTAACTTTTATTCAGGGGTTTTGCTTTACCTATTTTTATTTGCGATTTTCCTTGGCTTGCAATCTAAGTTTTCAAAGTCTACATACATCATGTTGTATTTTGGCGATTTCTTGCGACTTCTCAAAAGAGCAATAAATTAAGAAGCATGTATATATCTTGTAAGAAATTACAGAAACTTATCCAGTTGAACGAAAATACAGGAAAAATAGCATCTTTGGCGTAGAAAATCCATTGAAATTTAGAATTAATAAGATCGTGCTTGTAGATATATAGAGATCATTACCTTAGAAGTTCTAAAAGCTGATTTTGAGTGGATGCGATATTCATGCATAACCCAGTTGGTTTTCTCTCCTCTGGGAGCCCTCCCTCTATAGAAAACTAAAGTTTTCTTCATTCCGACTAACTCTGATGTGACACTGTTGAAGATCTCCTTGTCTTTTCCTGTTGTCTTCCAGTATCCTGTGTTGGTTGCTCGATTTGTTCTTACACCAGTTGGATATTTCCGATCTCGAAGACTAAAGAAATACCATTCCTTTTCTCCCATCTTTGCCTTACCTGATTCAGATAATAGAAGGTAGAAAGGAAAAATAATCATTGATCTGCAATTGAAAATGAAAGAAACAAAGTGTACTGTTTAATTTATCTGTTATATGTTAACGTACTGTTTTGGAAACCTAGATTATACATGAAACAAAGCAAATCAGAGAACATTTCTATGCTGATATCACTTATATTTTATTCAAATTAAAACATGGCTGGAGAATTTTATGAATAGTTTTGATTCACTTGATTATGTAGAAAATCTAGAAAATGTGATACTATATATAATTTTAGGTCAAATTCTATAAATTTATGATAATATTGGAAGTTATGGAAACGAAATTATAATATTGTTACAACTACCTGGAAGATCCCACGGTTCACATTTGTTGAGATCAACATCACCAATTGCTCTTCCAGTAAAATTAGCATCAGATATCTTGTTGACAAGATAGTAAGTGATGAGCTCTTCGTCGGAGGGATGAAATCGGAAACCCGGTGGCAGCGTTTCCTCTTTTTTATCTCCTTCCATTTCCATCCTCTCTTCGATTTGTTTCTTCCCTCCCTGATTATTTCGGCTCTGTATTTAAACAAAATGACATGAAATGAATCGTTGAAAAACTCCAGAATCCCAAAAACTATAGAGAAATGACTAAGAAACTAAGCACATGCTGAATAGGGTGAAGTACGTTCCATACACAGGAGCTTGGAAACAAACCCTAGAAAGATTGATTCTTTCCCAAGTGACAGGAAAGATAGAGCTGAATATTGAAAACTTCTAAGAATCGATCAAAAGTAGCTTACTTGCATGGAGAAAACAAATTCTTCGATTAGGTTTACAAGTTTTTCATATAATTTTTTCCATAAAATATTGGTAACTTGAAGGCATTCTAGGTAACGGAGATGATAGAAAATCTCTGAAAGCTTTTCTTACTTACCATGAACAAGAAATGTGGGAATTTAAGCTTGTGGTTTAAAGAAAAAGAATTGAGTGTGAGTGCGAAGCTCTCACCTACTATGGGTCTTCACTTACAAGGTTGATATTAGTCACCTTCAAATTTTAGTTCTTTTTAATTATATGGAAAGTCATGCAAGAAATCCTTTATTTAGGATATTTAAGCGATTCCCCATTTGTCATCGAGCTTAAATATACATATTCCTGAGAAAATTCCCATTATATCCTCAACCCTGTCTAAAGGGAATAATCAATAAATTACATATTTAATGAAATTATTTATTAAAAATTTAGTTCTTCTACATAGAGAAACTCATTATGTAATTAAGCCAATATAGAGAGAGTTAAACTAGCTACAGACAATATGAATTATATACGGGAAAGAAACGATTAAATACAAGCAAAAAATATCTAAAAAAAATTCCAAGAAATTAAAAGAGATAACGATGATTACAGATCATATATTATGATTCTTTACAACAGAAAAATGAAATATCTACCGTCATAATATGCCTATGTATAATAAGGTTTTGGTCATGCAAATAAGACAAAGTCACGTAGAATGTCCACTGCAGCACGTAAATTCCGTTCATATTATGAGACCATTACAATCAACAGCCAACTTGTGGACCCCTTACTGCTTAGAAGTCAAATCTCTTTAACCAATGATATTCTTCAATGTCAACAACCCTAAATCCTGTGAGATTATTTGAAATGGTAAGTCGAGCAATGAAATAATAAGAGAAGGCTTGGGGTTCCCTGGGACTCCAACCACTCCGAATATTATATTGATTGTTTCCAGGAAAAGCATTTAGCTTTCTTTCGGACCATTTTCCAGGATTCCTTATTCCTTTGTTCTCTTGTTTCGGCTCCTTTAATTTGTACATTAGTTCCTGATTAATCTTGGTTTTATTCTGGCAATACAGTTCCATTAAGTAATTAATGCTATTCTCTTGTCTATAAAGTAAATATTTGAAGAGAATGAACCTCCAAAATACATCTGTCTTCAATGCAAAATTAGTGATCAACACATCTTCTGAATGCAAGCGGCAGGATGTGGAGTGTGGACTTTAAAAATTTAGGAGATAAAATGTTTATAATCTATGTAGTAATTTATATCTTTCTTGTTTGAAAATTATAAATTTTTGGTACTTTCTTGCTTGACCATGGCTAGTAAGCATATAATTTCTTTTGCTTGTCGCTGGATAGGAACTTAATTGGGGTAACAAGCCTATGGCTTCGTTTGAAGTAGTGCTTTTTTTATTCTTATTCTATGATATGAAAGTAATATTAAAATGTGTTTGATAACACTAAATTTCAATGAAACTTACATATTTTTACGTTAATATTTGATATTTGGAGTTTTTATCTCACAACGGCTTCACTTAAAATTTATGACACCATAATACTAATTTGAGCTTAAATGGCCTAGTTTCTAAATTTCCCAGAGATTCGAATGCAAATCCTTATCTAAAAATCATGCATCTTTCGATTAAAACTTGTTAGGCTAATTTGTAAATGTACGGATTGATGAGGTAACCCAAACCATGTTTATTCTTCGTTAATCCCCGAGTCCCAATAATTATCTGCATGTGTTCCTTTTTAAAGGATATTCGTGCTGGGATTATAAGGTCTGTTTCATTACGATTTATTTATGCCTTCCGTTTATGGTAAAAACGACAATAGAACTTTCACCAACGTTTTTCAATGTAACATATGATAACTAATCTACATAGAAGCTAATTGATATTATGTCGTATATATACCATTGTTTGATCAGCTTCGCTTACTCGTGAAGCCAAAAGATAAACAGAAGGGTTTTTGTGATCAGGAGCAAGTTTGACATTTGTTCTAATCTAGGTATACATCATTTTCTGTCGTTACACTTTCTTCCCCGTTCTCTGTTTTAGTTTACCTCCACCGTGCATGGATTTAACTTCATGGAATCAGACACCTGAATAAAATACATGCACTTCACGAAATGTACCGGCAAGCCATCACTTTTCGTAACAGGTAAAGAACAAAGAAATATTTGAGAAAATGTTTTCTCTGAAATGCATAGGCATTAGACCTTAGATTTGGATTATTCATATTGGTTCTTAGAAAGCGATGATTGGTAATTTCCCAAGTTTCTTCTTTAGGGTTCCTTTTTCATGAATTATGACAACTAATACGTTTAATAACTAATTCTGCTTCTAAATGAATTAGTCATTTTACGTGTTGTTTAATTAATTAAGTAGATAGCTGAAAGGAATTGCACTGTATAAGTTTAAAAATCATTTTTTTTGATGATCTATTATTTCTAAAGGAGTTGTTAGTTATGATTTTGGAAAGATTGAGAGGTATAGCGTTTGCATTATTGAGCAATAAGAGTTCTGAAAATTTAAACAAACGGAATACATAACCATCTATCACAATCTTTTGTTTTCTTATCAAACACTTCAAATTACTACATTTCACAAAGGTCTTGATCATACCTACCTGTTTCTCTGGAGGCCAACTAACCTTTCCAAACAATTTACTGATTAATTCAGAATTATAATTGAAAGTGTGAAGGTGATATATAAACGTGACTCACTGGTATATGCGCTCAATGATTAAAAGGGAGAACAATGATAAACATTTTAAATACAATTATATGAACTCGTGTACAAATGTAAATCCTTAAGGATAAGTGGTATATAATTCAACATGGTATTGCGTTCAGATCTTCCATACCCCGAAATCCAATAAAATTACTTGAACAGAAAATCAGGCTTGAATGTGAGAAAAATGATAATAATTTGCATACAACTACCTTCAAAATTTTAAGATTAAATGTAATCAACAAGAAAAATCCTCAACTTCCATGATGGTCAATCGTGAACTTATCTATTTGCTCAAGAAGAATGAGTGATTTAAATATAATTGATTTTATTCAATTTGAACTTAAATACAATTCGGCTTGCATGCTTAATTACCATTTAGACAGTCACCGTCTCTAATGTGACTAATTAGTTGGCCTTTATTTTAGTTTGTTTCAAGGTCAACAATATTAGTGAAGCAATTTTGTGCAGAACACAAAGCAACACCAAACTAATTAGACTTAAAACATTGCTAGCTTATTTGTGCAATGCGTTACTAAAATTATCATTGTGGCACTTGATGATTAAATTTAGATATAGGATTATGGAACTTGAGATTCTGTTATTCCCCTTTTGCTTGCTAAGCTGATGTGAAAACTAAATTATGGTGTGGAGGGCGACATATGCATTCAGATTACATATCGAGATCAATTAAATTGACATTGTTGATTTTTCGTTAAGAGTTTATTTTATTTTGTGAAAATCGTTGACATATATTACGCATAGACAGATTGTGATACCTCTGTTCAAAATCATTTTGTTATAATCATATTATAAATTAAGTTATCGTGCTCTTTTGTATTACCGCCATGAAAAAATAATTATGTCCATCATACGATCACTTGATTAACACAATTTTAAAATATATCTTATTTTTTCTATAAATAAATCAATTTTTTAAATAATTTAATTACGATTTATCGACTCTAGCTAGTCACAATAAAGTAGTTGTCAAGTATTTTTTAAAAAACTCCTCAGAAAAGATGAAAAAAGAACCCTAAACCATGTGGATTCATGCATGGTATGCTACTTGTTGGACACTTCAAAATATAATAAAAAAAAGACGTTTTATCTCATCGTTATGTCGTTACCGGTAATAAATTACCGATAACACTTTGATTAATAGGTATTCAAATTGCTGATATGAACAAGAAAACCATTAAGAAGTATCAATTTTGTTTCCAAAAGGGATGCAAAATATTCAACAAAGTAGTTGCAAGTCAAAATAAATAAACTTAAATAGAACGGATAATTCATATATCCATGCATCTAAATATGGTATTCCTATTTGTACTGAATGTATACGAAGGTTAATAGTTGGCGTTTGAGAATGTTTGTTGCATTTATTTTCCTGTCTAAACATCGAACAATTCTTAAACCATTTCTATCAATAAGCTATCAGACATGTTAGGTTGGAAAACCCGTATTCTAAATAGACAGTGCATTAATTAAGCTTCAGGGAATTAGGAACAAGATAGAAGAGATAATAAAAGCTAAAAATTCACGTTCATTTTGTCACATCAAAATTATTGTTTTTGTCGAAATTTTGCATTAGGACATGCTCTCTGTATAAATACACATACTTGCAATGAGCACTGAATTTGGCCTTAATTTCTAATTCAATTTACTGCAATTTAGTCCTCAAGTTTGAACGAAACAATTAAATGAGCCCAACATGATCATATTTGAAAAGTTTTAACAGCATGAAATATGTATGTGCGGGAATTGGGAAAGCTGGATAATATTGAACGAGATTGGGAAACCGAAAAAAAGCTTGCCCATTTAATGGAATTGTGACAAGTTTGTCGTATTAGGATAATAACATTTAAGTCCCCAAAAATATACAATTATAAGAAGAATATCTCCATCAATAATCAAATTAGCCCCTCAGCCTCTTTTTTAAGGTCACTTAACTTCGACATCAAAGGTAGCTAGAAAAGCAAAGAGAATAGAGATAGTAATTGGTCATTATTCTTTCATCATGTTCTTATCTCATGGTGGTATCGCTATCATCAAACTATGACTTGAAGGCTTTAACTCAGATGAGTAGGAAGAATGAGAGAGGCAATTATCACATTAACATAACATAAAAGGTACGTTTTTCGGTTATCTGAATAAGAATTAGGGACTTCTTGTAAAACCTGTTAATAAGGGAGGACCTGTATGTTATTACCTATTTTTTCTTAAATGAGAAATTGGCCAGATTCCCTGTTACAGGACCTGAAGGCCCATTAAATGACATGACCCGTGGCCCAATTAAAAGCACAATAGAGAAACGAAAGAACCCTACCAGCTACCAAACGGCAGAACATGATCGTTCTAGCCTCCCCGCTGCAACTACGTAAGGTACCGACATCAGACAGCTGTTTTTGTACTTCTTAAACTTTTCCGGTTATGTCGATTTTGAAAATTTTCTGCTTTTCTTTGATATCTTGATATTTTTTTGTTTATGCTATTATTTCCTGCTTGAAGTGAAATTGAAAAATATTATCGATTTGCTGCTGTAGCATAATCTTAAAAAGTTGCTTTCTGTAAGTTTCAAAAATTATGATTTGGGTTTTAAGCTTTTGATTATATTAGTGCCCAGTTGATATCTAATAACATTTGTATTTTGATGTTCCATTTTTTAATTTAATTTTCTGTTACGTGAGGGAGAAATGAATTGATAATTTCAATAATTTCTTGTATAAATTTTCTTTGAAGATTTATTTAATGTAGACATTGTGTTGTAAAGGGATTGTAATTTATTGTATTATTGTTACTTTTAGAATTAAAGATATGTTGGAGAAGGAGACGAACCCGACTGTCAGTAAGTCTACTGGCCTGCCTCGAAAGCGATTCTATCGTGCACGAGCACATAGCAACCCTCTGAGTGATTCTCATTTCCCTGTTCCTGCTTCCCCTTCTCATGTCGACTATGCCCTTCATTACCCAAAATTTTTTAACTCAGATGGTCAAGTTAATAGTTCGAAAAAGATCCAGTTTGTAGATGTTGGTTGCGGTTTCGGAGGGCTTCTTATCAGTCTTTCGACACTTTTCCCTGAGACCTTAATGATTGGAATGGAACTTAGGGATAAAGTGACAGAGTATGTTAAGGAACGGATTTCTGCATTAAGGGTGTCAAATCCTGGGCAATATGAGAATATCTCTGTTGTTCGAACTAATTCCATGAAGTATATTCCAAATTTCTTCGAGAAAGGACAACTCACAAAGATGTTTTTCTTATTCCCTGATCCTCATTTCAAGGAGAAGAATCATCGCCGTAGAGTGATTAGTCCTCACTTGTTAGATGAGTATGCTTTTGTTCTTGGAGTTGGCGGAATTATATACACCATAACAGATGTGGAAGAGCTCGGAGACTGGATGAAATCTTGTTTAGAGAGTCACCCCATGTTTAAAGCACTTGCAGAGGAAGAACTTGAAGCAGATCCGGTAGTAAAGCTCTTGAACTCTGCAACCGAAGAAGGGCAAAAGGTTGTGAGGAACGGAGGACAAACTTTCCAAGCAGTTTTCAAACGCATAGTGCCAACTTCGTGATACATGGTAAAGTGGTGGATTTATTGTTGGTTTACTCAGTTTTGTGTTATTATAATTAGTATTCTTTTGAATAGTTGCTTTCTGAAATGTTTTGTTTTCCATGAGTTTTATACTGTTATCATGGAACACTTAAGAGAGCTATACTTCCCATTAATTTATCTCAGTTTTGTACTGCTGTAGGGCGCTAGTTTTACTACTGATTATTGTTTCGCTTATTAAACTGCAAATGCAGTTACTCTGAACCAAATCAACTATGCCTTAGGTTATCATTGAATCTTATTGTCATTGGTGACTTGATTGTGAATTCTTTCTCAAAACATTATCAAAGCTTTTACAGAAAGTATCAATTTATACGTGGAGATTGATTGGATAAATGGCTAGACATGGCTGATGTATTAAAATGTGCATTGAAGAGTAATGCAGTATTAACAGTTTCACCATTGAAATTTTTTGTCAATTGGTATTACATTTCGAATCCTATTGTAGATGGGGTTTGATTACTGTGTAGGATGAAAGGTTGTTACTTTCCAACAATTATGATTTCGAGTTTTGTGTTAGACATTTCAAATATTGAGTTGAGGCTATAGCATCCCATTGGCATTGGAGTAAAGCTATACATAGACGTATTGGGCTGTTTCTATTTTGCAGATGTCTGGAATAGAGCTCAGTTCAAGATTTCACGTGAGAGATAGACCCAAGCAACTGTATCCACAGCAGCATCTTTGCTCATTTACCATAGTAGGGCTTAAATTTTGGACATAACAACATCAATAATTATTATCGATTACCATCATCCACAATTTCTTCTGCAACTAGCTCTAGCTTCCAAGGCTGTCAGTGTTTTTAAGTTAAATCCTTCCATTCTCAACTTGGATTTACTACACTAATTATTTACAGAACCGAGCTTATGATTTCACAAAGTATATTTGCTCAGACGTGGTACGTATACGTTGAAAGTATCCAAACTACAGTTCTTGAGAGCAAGTTCAATAATTTACCCGTAGTATAAATGGACGAAAGTTTTGACCTCGCAGCATCCAGAATAATAGATGACGACGATTTAGGGGATCCCCTTCCTCATCATCTACATTAGTATAAAAAAATGGATCTAGTATTTCTTGTAACAAGCTCTGCCTTGGAAGGCTGCCACTGTTTGAAGTGACATGAAGATAGAGTGGCAGTGGAAACAAGGACGACAAGAAAATTGTATGAAAAAAGAGGATAATTTAATAGATTAACCATTGGTTTTTTGTCTTTGTCCATGACCATTGCTCTAATTAATGAGTTGAGGAAATTTATATGTGAAACCAAATTATAAGTGTAAAATTTTAAATACTCTTTGTTCTAAATAAATATAATGAGGCTCACTTATAGTAATAACTGTAGAGTAAATTAAAAGTAATTGCGTGCTTATAGCACCTCAATACCAACATGCGCTGAATATAATTTGACTTGTCATATTTTCTAATTACAAATTGTTTGCAACTTCTAACTAGAGTATTCTTTCTTTAGTCATTTTACACATAATTAATGTGTGTGTGTGTGTGTGTGTGTGTGTATACCCTTTTTTTTTTTTTTTTTTTTGAGATAGTGCTAACGTATAGTTTGCATAACTACACAACTTATATTATTTCTTTCACATTTTTTTATATATTATATTCATTAATTTTAATTAATTTTTATTATAATAACATTGTGATACAAAATTTTATAAATTTTTTATATAAATTGATGTAACAATTGATATGACATAATAATATTATTATAATTTATTTTCTTATCTTAGTGAAATTTTTTATTTTTTTTAAAAATATAAAATATATGATAATAATATAATTGAGCCATATCAATATATATGATTGACTTTATTTATATTTTTAATTGTGACTCTTGTTCGCACATTGGTGACATGCCCGGGATGTGGCTTTAATTGAGAATTTTTCTTTCTACGGGTAGATTTCTTTTATTATTAGAGTAGACTTTATTTCTAGTTGATAATTTTTCTTCTCACCTTATTATTGAAATAGACCGTATTCCTAATCTGAGCATAAATCTCGAAATAGAGATGTAAAAATTTTTAAAGTAAAAATATGTTGCATGATATCAATAACTCTTCCATAATACGTAATTGAGATTTCTTTATGGTTGAAGAGTTATCTTTGAGTATCTTCATGAACCGTGTCTACCTTGTTGTTAGGCTGCTGCATTGATTATTTTTTGTTGACTTGGTTGGCTTCTAAATTGTAATGTGTTACCATAACAGCGTTGAGGCTTTGTAGTCCGTCAATGGAGTCTACTAGATGGGTTGCGGGTATCAAGTGCAGTCTAGCTCTGCTGATTAATTTAAATAATATTGTTTGTAGACTTATTTGTCTCTTGATCAGCTTTAGCTTTATTAGCTAGGCAGCTTAATGAATGGAATCCAAGTTTATCCAAAAATGTTACAGTAAGTCTACACATACTGAATGAATATTACGAGTTCAGATCAAATCAGTTGAAAATCTTTTAGGAATTCAGATGAAACAAAAGCAAAATTTAGGAATATGCAATAAAATATTAAGGCTTTCGGTGTAACTTCTGCTGCTTGATTCAGACTGTTTAAATATTTTTGAAAAGTCAGAAACAACCGCGGTTAATATTCGCTCAATTATTTAACACAGAAATCAGTTTGAAAATTATGAAACACGTAAGCCCACTACGCACGTAATTTAATTCATAATTTGTTTGAAGAAATTAAACTGGAAGTCTTTTTTTAATAATAAAAGATACAATACGATGATCCATTCAATGGGTTGTAGTAATTATTTTATAATTATGATTTTTATTTTTACAAATTTAAAATATAATTTTACCCTCAATACAATTCTTTTTGGCTAACTCACCTTATAAATAGAGGATAATTGAGAAATTAAATTGAATTATGAGAAGTTACAGGACATTTTTCTGACGTTCACACGTACGTGTATAAATGACTCAGCTAAATTATTATGTTCCACTCCAATGTGAATACGTGGCGTGTCGTACTCATGATTACGAGATTGATATTAATTTATTTGTCTAGCTCAGCCTGCTACAGCAACATTCTGGCGATTATTTTAGTTATTAAATATGCTTTTAACAAAATTTGGAGCAACTTACAACTTGTAAATAAGGGCAGCAATTTAAATTATAATTTAAATATTTAATGCGATTAAATATATTTAAATTTTAAAAAAATTAATTCGAATAATAAATTAATCGAATTTAAATTTAATCTTTTAAACTCGTTTATTTATTTAAATATAATTAACAAATATAAATTTTAATTATAATATTTATTTTAACATCTATTAATTTAATTATATTACATTTTTAATTAATAATATTAATTTGAGATATTTACGAATATATAATATTAACTTTTTATTTATGAAGTAAAGCAATTTATTTTATTTTATTTTATTTTATTTATAATTGTATATAAATAAATAATTGTATTTAAATGAATAAATTCTTATTAATTCAAATAATAAAAGAATTAAATTTAAATTAATCAATTTTTTATTTAAATAATAAATAAATTAAATTTAAATTGACTCAAATTCAATTCATCAATTCGTATTATCACCCTACTTGAGCGATTCTTAATTTGTCATTCATCTTCTTAATAGGTCTTCTACTTCTATGGTACTTTTGTAATCGTCATGTACTTTTTTTTAAAATCGTGAAACTTTAGAAAAAACTTAACCAGGAGGCCAATAAAGTTATCTTAGTCATTAAATATTAATAGGATTTACGTGGGCGGAACTTCTCAACGACTCTTACTAGGCTTATTGGTCTATAAAAAGGAACACGTAAATGCATTTCTAATCAAACCCAAACATAGTAGAAAAAAGAAAGTTTTAATTTAGCCAAATTTTCATAATATCCAATATAGTTTCCATTCTAATCAATCACATTCGCATCACTGCCTTCTTCATTCAGACACAGCAAGAGAATGGCTGAGGCAAGTAGCTATGTCGAACAAAACAGATGGAGTCTCGAGGGCATGACTGCTCTTGTCACTGGTGGAACCAAAGGACTCGGGTTACGTTCTTAATCTTTTCTACTTTGATTTTGTGAAATCTTATTTTAATTCGTTTTTTCATAATATCATCTAAAAAATAAATTGTGTGAACTCAATTATTTGACGTACTGTTTGATGATTCAGTCTTGCTATTGTGGAGGAATTGGCAGAGTTAGGAGCCACTGTGCATACATGTTCTTTGGATGAAGAAGAAGTAGTTGAAGCATGCTTACGTGAATGGGAATTAAAAGGTTTTAAAGTCACGTTTTCAATCTGTGATGTATCAAGTCGAGAAGAACGAGAGAAGCTAATGAAAGAAGTCTCATCTCTGTTCGATGGGAAACTAAACATCCTTGTATATATGTCGAGGGCATACTATTAATTCATTTCCAAATTCATTTAAGTCGTATTTATGTTATATATACATACATATATTCTCTAATGAATTGGTTCGTACGTGTGACTGTAGATAAACAATGTTGGGGCACATATAAGTAGGTCGAATACGGTGGTATTCACAGCCGAAGACTTTTCATTTATCATGGCTACCAATTTCGAGTCTGCTTTCCATTTGTGTCAACTTGCACATCCTCTATCGAAAGCTTCAGGGGCAGCGAGTATTGTTTTCAATTCTTCGGTTTCAGGCGTTGTGTCAGTAGGCGGTCTGTCTTTATATGGAGCAACTAAAGGTAATTAATTTACTTAATCATATTTACGAGTAGAGTAGTAGATCTAACTGTGATCATGATGTGGGTGTATTTTGTTTAATTTGCAGGAGCCATGAACCAACTGGCAAAGAATTTGGCATGTGAATGGGCAAGAGATAACATTAGGGCTAATTCTGTCGCGCCTTGGCTTGTCAGAACTACTTTTACTGAAGCTGTAAGAAGTATTTCACTAGCATGGTATTCATTATAATTTGCATCATCCCTTTTATATATCCTATTCCAAGTTTGCATAATTGATTACGTAGAACATAGATCAATTGATGAGATTGGAATAGCTGTGGTTCCATTTAACTAAAGATGACTGAAATTGAGCATTAATTAATTTTTTATTTTTATTTTTTTTGGCTTGCAGATTCTTTCTGATGAGACCAACATGAAGGAAGTGAAGTCTCGAACACCAATGGGACGCACAGGGGAGCCAAGGGAGGTGTCTTCATTGGTAGCATTTCTTTGTATGCCAGCAGCTTCTTACATAACTGGGCAGACGATTTGTGTTGATGGAGGATTTACCGTCAACGGTTTCTTCATTACAAACAAGAGTTTTTAACTTAGAAATTAAGTTACATCATCTACCTAAGACGAGTAAATGCCCCAATATACGCTATATTAATAAATGACAACTGGTCATCTCTAATTGCATATGTGTTTTGATCTATTCGATAAATTAAAACCGTGTAATAGTTAATTTAAAGAAACACGATCTGCTGATTTGAGAAAAAAATTATTTTCTCTTGAAGATTTGATGTTCTTTCCATATAAAAAGAAGTCAGAATTAAGAATAATACGCCAATCATTAGTCTGTCTTGATATTTGGCATCTAAGCCAGACCAGGTTTTTGTGTTTCCATGTGAAAGAGGATTCATATATTGTGGTTCCATGTGAGGATTCGTATAAGCTTTCAGGTAAAAATTGGGCTGTTTTCCAAAGAATCAGGACTAAAATTTCGAGTCCCGAACGGGGCTTCAAAAATTTTCAATTCCGTATTGAATTAATCCAAAATTTTGAAAATCTTAAATAAAACAGAAAAACCCCAAAAAATGAAAAAAGAAAAGAAACTAATTGTAAACCAATAAAACCTTCCCACATGTCTCTGGTTTTTTGAAATTCTACTTTCAAATCCGACAAATCCAAACTGTAAAATCTATTTTTTATTCTCGAACAACCCCGGGCTGAATTGTGCTGGTTGGACTAATTTTTTGAGACTCGATTTTTTTTGCCTATCCATATTTTTAAGTGAGTCATATTTTTTTTATTAGAAGTATCCATTCTTTTGGCGATTTATAACTCTCCAATGTTAGAGAGTAGCTAAAGAGTCGAAATCGTCACAAAAGAGAGTTATAATAATCCATCAAACAAACACAGAGCTTTCCCCTACATTAAATGAAGTCCTACACCTACCAATAAAAAAAAGATTAAGAATAACAATAAGATACAAATTTACATTTATAAACTGATATGGCATAATAATACCAATTCTCACATGTTTCACATTATTTATTATTATTAATTATATTAATCTTATATTCTCATTAATTAATATTATTATGTCACATCTGTTTACACACCTAAATTTATATAAAAAAAAAAAAAAATTGTATTTCTAACACTACTCATTAATTAATAAATTGATAAAACTAGAAAATAGAGTATAAGGGTCACAAAAATTTTTGTAAGGAATTTTGCGTATTTCTGGTTGCGGGTATATTCGGACCGCATCAATGCAAAATCGGAAGGCGATTTTATATTGGTAGCCGTGATTCTCAGAAGTGGCGAGCAATGTCATGAGCAATCCATGTGTTTTTTTTTTTTAAGATATATTTTGAAGATATGTTTCGTGGTTGAACAAGGCTTGGGATGTATTTGGGTAGAAATTGTATTTTGCTGTGTAGTGGGATTGTGGAGTAGAAATCAGCTATATATTTTGGTTGAATATTTGGATATACATAGATGAACTAGGATTGAACGTGGCTATATTATGGGAACTGGCCTGTCAATTTTAGGGATATGAAAGGATATATTTTTGAAATGCACATAGATTTCATGGATGTAAGTGGATATATTTTGGTAATGTGCATGGATTTTCTTTCGAATATATTTCGCTAATCAATTAGTAGTTGCTCTTAAGCATAAATTAATACATATGCCAACTAGTAAGAATAAAATACTAATCATTATCTGCATCAGTCGTACATTCTTTTTCATAAGTCCTGGATCAATGACACGTTTAACTGAATCACTTCCCAGTCTTTTTTTTCTTCTGTTAAGTGTTTGATCTTCATTCTGTTGGGTTGGTAGATTGCATTTATGTGCATTAAGTTTAAACAGAATGTATTCAACTCATAATTCATTATATTCCTTTTATGAATGTAAACTAAGTTTCATAAGAAAATTATTTCCAGTTGATCAATCATTTGATAACCAACCAAAAAGTATACAAGGAACATTTTCTTTTTATACAACTGAAATAAAATTTCTTGGGATTAATAGAACTTCTCGAATTCCAACATATGTTTTTTCATTGTACTAACATTTTTCATTTTGAACTTTAACGTTGACCGATTTAGATTGCCTTCTAATGTATTGGGCAAAGATTAGGCGTCAATTCATTATCACCAAAGTCCTAAAAAAAAAAAATAAAATAAAATAAAATAAAAAAAAATTGGGGCAGTCACCTTTTTCAAAGCAAAAATAGAACTTGTATAAATTTGATTTTGACTTTGACATCTTCACTTCAGCTCTAATGTTGCACTCACATCTTTGGTTGTTGATTTTGACCAAACCTCATTTTATATCAATAGATCTGCTTGAAGATTGATTGTAAAGAGTTGGAACTTGTACTAGTAGACGTTTTTTGGTTGTTGATGGAGTCTCCAATGTGGCCTGAATTGGCTTGTTTTTTGTGCAACAAGAAACAGATATGGAAATTCAATGTGAGTTCTGATTTTTAGTTTCAATGCGGTCTGCAATGTGGCATAAATATAATGAATGGAGAAAAACTCGGTAGCAATTTAGTTCAACATGATTTTCCTAAAAACCGGAAGTTCTCAATTTTATTGTATAGATAATTATCCATTTTACTCTTATATTCATATGATTAATATTTATAAGCAATATTGGCAAATTAGTCCTAAATTTAATATATTATTCTATAAATTATTTATTACCCCCAAACTTTATTCGAGACAAGACTTGACTGGCTCGACACCAAAGCTATGGTAATTAGGATGGGTTATTAAAATCAATTCAAAATACCCTAACTGTATTGAGGCAAGTGCTAATTTGCCACCACTAAAAGAAAGCGAGTACAAAATAATTAATTAGGTAGACTTATTGAATTTTAGGTCTTATTAATTTAATAAAAATGTATACATCAAATAAGACAAAATCTAGAGTAATAAAAAAAGACTATAAATAAATTAATCTAGTCAACTTATTCAAGTCTTATTAATCTAATGAAAATGCTTACATCGATTAAGGCAAATTTCAAAGTACTTGGATGAGTGTAGATCAATTTTTGACATATGCGGCCAATATCTTTTTAAAGGTTAGATATCTACCAAGACTTAATCTAATTCATTATTTGAAAAAGAAAACAAAATTTTTTCTTGTTGGGTTTCACTTGCCTCATTTTCTTCATTATTTGAAAAAAAAAAAAAACTTTATTGTTTTTACCGTAAATTTCTTTTTGAGGAAAATGATGAGCTATTATATATAATTTTTGTTTTTAATAAAAATATTAAAACAATAAATAACAAGTAAAACTTAATTTCTTCAATGCTTATTACATAAATATAAAATTTATTGTTACCTAACTCTTTAATCATATTTTTAAATTCATTTATATTATTTATAGTAACTTAAGTTTTCGTCACACTACCCAAGTCTGTGGTTAAAAGTAACAACAAAAGGATTGAGATTCTTGGGAACTCAAATTTTGCATGCAAATATTTTTTAAAATTTTTAGTTTTTTTAATCACATATTTTATTGATCAATAAACTTTTATTTATGAAATTATATTAAAATATAATTGTACACACATAAATTAATAAAAATATATATTATAAAGTGAATAATATTTTTATTTTGTTGAGTTTAAATTTAAAAAAAAAAAAAAAAAACTTAATCGAATGAAAAATAAAAAAATTATAAATTATAAATTTCCTTTGTCCCTTTTCATAAATTTTTACAGCGCCAGTGTCGCACGTTCATTAGTTGATCAAAATGGTGTTGCCACATGGTGTGCTCTGACTAGGCAGCGCAGAAAGGTTCAGGATAATTACGTAAACCTCAACACACTAAATAAAAAGCCACAGTACTAGGCTACAGCTAGAACATGTGGCACTCTATTATTGGTAGTTTGCTATCCCTATCGACTCGAACACGTATCCGTCGAGAATGCTTTACACGCCCCATCTGGATAAATTTGGCTCGATCGAACAAACGAGGATGACGGATGGTTTAGTCTTCGTCTTTGTGCTTGTGCATAGGATTTGTTCCAGACAAACTTCGAGTTTGTCTTTGAATTTTTTTTGCATTTAGACTCTATTTAAATTCTAATTTCACATATTCTCCTATAAACACCTATTTTCTCACAACTAAGGACAAAATAATTAATTTAAAAAATATATTATAAAAATAAAAAATAATATCAAAACAATTGGAATAAAATTAAATAATCTTAAAGCTAATTAAATTAAATTAAAATAATTAAAACTAATAAACCATTATTTATTGTATCAATAATTAGCATGATAAAAAGAATATTTAATTTTAAAAATTGTACAGTATATCCATTTATTGTAATATTAGACAATATCCCTATTTTTTGCCAAAAATTTAAGTAGTATTCCATTAATTACTTATTATTTTACAAATTTATCATTTAATTGTTATTTTTAATTTATTATTACTATTATTATTAACAAATATATGACATATCGTATAAAAAAAACTGCTTTATTCATACATATTTATAATATTCAAATTTGTCATTATAACTAATAAATTTGAGGTAATAATTAATAAGTAATGGGTTGTGATTCACAAGCATATATATACTTTTTCTATCATTCAACAACTCTTGGTTGCAAGTGGGACAATTTTGTTTTCTTTTTCAAATAAGAAAATTTGCAATTTCATCACCCATTGACCGACTTGCAACAATTATTATTTTCTAATTTTGATTTGACATTTTGCCATATGTCCAATTCCAACGTGAATTTCGTTTGGCTTTTGTCACATTTTAATGATAAAGATACAGAATATATAAAAGTCATGAAATGGAAAACGTCGCTTTTAATTAGATGAAGTCCTGGTAAATATCTAACCTTGAAAAAGATATTGGCCGCATATTGATCTTTGCTTATCAAGTACTTTGAATATTGCCCTAATCCATACGTACCATAATTTCATTAGATTAAGAAGACTTAAAGTTGAATAAGTTTACTTGATTAATTTATTTATGGTCGTTTTTCATTACTTCAAATTTTATCATATTCGATGTATATATTTTTATTAATTAATGAGACTTGAAATTCAACTTAAAGTTTTTCAAGACTTTGAATTTTGCCCTAATCCATATATGCCATAATTTCATTAGATTAATATGACTTAAAGTTGAATAAGTTTATTTGATTAATTTATTTATGGTCATTTTTCATTACTTAAAATTTTTTCTTATTTGATGTATACATTTTTATTAAATTAATGAGACTTGAAAATCAACTAAGTCTGCCTGATTAATTGTTTTAAACTCGCTTTTTCTTTTTTCTTTCCTTTTTTTTTTTTTAAATTAGTTGTAAATTAACACTTGTTCGGATTAGATCTGATATTGGTAAGACATTTCGGATTGATTTTGACCCATCCTATTTATCATAGCTTTGGGGTTGGCCCGATTGAAATAAAGTTTGGGGATAATAATTATTTAGTCTAACTGAAATAAAATAATAAATTTAAATATATTCAATAATTTATATAAATTAGGTCATATAATAATATAATAAATTTAGGACTAATTTGCCAATATTGCATAAAATATTCATAATTGTTAATAATATGAATATAAGAATAAAATAGGTATTATCTATTCAATAAAATTCGAGATCTAAAGCCCCCGAAGCAAGTTTGGATGAAACCCGAGTCTAGCCAAAAACATAAGGTTACTGGCATCGACACTCTTATTGTTTGATGGAGATAATAGTATGATATTCAAAATTTTTCCCATTAAAAGTGTCAGAGTTAATGGTTTGACATATGAATTAATTATAACGCCAATTAACAATATTGAAACAATAGCTGAAATTCGTACGAATAATATGTTGGAAATGAAGCACTAAAATAATACAAAACCGAATAATAAAGCAGAACAAAAATTCAATATAAACTTCGCTCTTTACTTAAATACGTTAGGAGCAATCAAACTGTAACACAATAATAATATGAGGCAGCAAGTATAATGATAGAAAAATATAAATCCATTAACACAAATCACCAATCAAAAGACACTAAAATTTTTACGTGGAAAATCTCTTCCAATCAAGGGTAAACACCACAGGACTTTAAGTCCATCAAAGAAGCTCTACTATATCAAAACAGTCTTACAAAATATTCTCCCAAATAACACAAATCAAGTATCGAATAAGGAGAAACAACTAACAACAAAAGGAGCAACAAATTGAAAAGGTATGAAGAGAATTCACCCAAATTGAGCTTCTGTTCTTTGCCCGAAAAGTGAAGTTATAATGCACAAAACATCATCTTAACCGATTAGATTCTAGAACTATATCTTCAAAAGCTTTTGTTCAAATTTCGTGATAATCTAACGGTTATCAAGTTCGGATTGAAAGTTTGATGAAGACTGTGTGGTGAAACAAATTTGCACGTAATCAGCCTCTATTCACAGTTCAAAACTGATGCTATAAAACACAAAAATCCATCTTCACCAGTCAGATCATAAAACACGATCTTAGGAGCTCCTAGATCAAATTTTAGCTTAATCCAACGGTTATAGTTTCCTAAACAGATGTTTGATCAAAACTGCACAATGAGAAGAAAATGAAAACTTTTCTCTCTTCTCTCGTACGTTTTCTCTCTCTCTCAAATTTTTTTCACTCTCTCTCCTTTTCTCTCGTCTACACTCCTTTTAATAACATTAAAATGTCAAAAAGATAAGAAGAAAATTAAACAAAATGACAAAAGTGTCAAAACCAAGAAGGAAACAAACACACCTACCATATGACTTTTTATCCACATAGGAAGTGAAAAGTCTACCCAACAATTCTCCCCCTCCCGACTAGGTGGAGAAAATCACCATCTCGATAATAAAGCAACAAGTATCAAGCTTCCCTCTTAACAAAGATTTGGTTATCATATCAGAACCATTATCATCCGTATGAATCTTTTGCAGTTCAAGCAATTTAGAATCTAAAACATCTCTAATCCAATGGTATCTAACATCAATATGTTTCGATCTACCATAGAATGTAGAATTCTTTCCAAGATGCACTGCACTCTAACTATCACAATGTAACACATACCTCTCTTGAGAAAAGCCGAGCTCCCTCACAAATCTCTTCATCCAAAGCAATTCTTTACAAGCTTCAACAGCAGCAATAAGCTTTGCTTCTATGGTAGATAAAGCAATACATTTTTGTAATCTAGATTGCCAAGACACAGCTCCCCCTGCAAAGGTAATCAAATAGCATGAAGTAGACTTTCTTGTATCAATATCTCCTACCATATCTGAATTAGTAAATGCTGAAAGAATAGGTTTTCCTGTTCTAAAACACAAACACAAACTAGAAGTGCCACGAAGATATCTCAAAATTCACTTCACTGCATTCCAATGCTCTTTTCCTAGATTAGAAAGAAATCGGCTAGTAACACCAACAGCATGAGCAATATTTGGTCTTGTACAAACCATTGCATATATCAAACTACCAACTACTAAAGCATAAGGAACTCTCTTTATTTCTTCCTTCTCTTCCTCATTAGAAGGACATTACTTTTTACTCAATTTAAAATGTGTAGCAAGAGGTGTACTCGCCACCTTAGCTTTGTCCATGTTGAACCTTTGAAGTATCTTTTCAATATACTTCTCCTGTGATAACCATAACTTCTTGGTCTTTCTGTCACGGATAATTTTCATGCCAAGAATTTGTTTTGCTGGTCTTAAATCTTTCATAGCAAAAGACTTCCTCAACTCTTGCTTCAACTTTGTAATCCTGGAAGCATTACAACCAACAATAGGCATGTCATCAATATAAAGCAACAAAATAATAAAGTCATCATCAGAGAATTTCTGCACAAAAATACGATGATCAGAAACAGTCTTTTTAAATCCTTGCTTTCTTATAACAGAATCAAACTTCCTGTACCACTGTCTCGAAGCTTGTTTTAAACCATACAAACTCTTGTTCAATCTGCAAACATAATCCTCTTTTCCTTTGATTTTGAAACCTTCTGGTTGTTCCATATAAATTTTCTCATCTAAATTACCATGAAGAAAAGTAGTTTTCACATCCATCTATTCAACCTCTAAGTCAAGGCGAGCCGCTAAACCCAAAATAACTCTAATAGATGACATTTTTACAACTGGAGAGAAAATTTCATCAAAATCAACTCCTTTCTTCTGATTCAAACTCTTGATAACCAATCTAACTTTTACGTGGAACTGAAATACCATCTTCATGCTTTATTCTGAAAACCCACTGGTTCTTCAAAGCTCTTCTGTCTTTAGGTAGCTTAACCAAATCAAAAGTGTGATTATCATTAAGCAATTCCATCTCATCTTTCATAGCTTTTAACCAGTTCTCTATCTGCTCACTCTCTATGGCTTCTTTAAAACTTTTAGGTTCTCCCCCATCTATAATAAGTACATATTCACTAAGAGGATAATGTGATGAGGGTCTTCTCACTCTATCAGATCTTCTAAGAAAAATTTTTAGAACCTCTGAAGTTATTGCCTCTGAGATGTTGATTGCTGATCAATTTTAATATTGTCAACTGGAGCATTTGAAATTTCTACACTCTGCTGATCATTCTGGACTTGATTATCATTTTCAGCTTCATTAGGCACATTATTCACTAAAACTGGTTTAATATCAACCAAGTTTTCACTACTTTCAGAAACCTTCTTCTTAACCTTTTCAATATCTTCAATAGTTTGGTCTTCAAAGAACACTACATCACGACTTTTAACAAGCTTCTTTTCAACTGGATCATACAATCTATAGCCAAACTCATCCTGACCATAACCAATGAAGATGCACTACTTGGTCTTAACATTCAATTTTGACCTTTCATCTTTAGGAATATGCATAAAATCTTTGCATCCAAAAAATCGCAAGTGATTATAGGAAATATTTTTACCAAACCAAATTTTATTAGGAACATCATCATCCAAAATAATAGTAGGAGACAAATTGATAACATGAGCAATTGTACAAAGTGCTTATGCCCAAAATGAATTTGGCAGCTTTGCCTCTGTAAGTAAACATCTAACTCTCTCTATTAAAGTTCTATTCATTTGCTCTACTAAACCATTCAGCTGAGAAGTCTTAGGAGGAGTTTTTTGATGTCTAATACCTTGCTGTCTACAATTGTTATCAAACGGTCCACAATATTCACCACTGTTGTCAGTACGAATGCATTTCAATTTCTTACTTATTTGTCTTTCAACCAAGGCTTGAAATTCTTTGAACTTCTCAAAAACCTGATCTTTGGTCTTCAAAACATAAACCCAAAGTTTTCTTGAATGATCATCAATAAAAGTCACAAAATAAAGTGCATTACCATGTGATCTCACCTTTAAAGGACCACAAACATCAGAGTGTACAAGTTCCAGTAAATCTAACTTTTTTGATAGACGATGACTCTAAAAAGAAACTCTTCTCTGTTTTCCAGCCAAGCAATGAATACACTTATTCAATTTAACTTTCTTAATCCCAGAAAGTACATTTTTCTTGACTAAATAATTAATTCCTTTCTCACTCATATGACTTAACCTTCTGTGCCACAATTTTGATGAAGTATCATTATGCACCATATTCACTAAGCCATCAGAAATAGAACCTTGTAACATATATAAATTAGAAGACTTGTTACCTTTAGCCACAACCAATAAACCTTTACTAAGTTTTCA
>JAWDEX010000018.1:13171713-13216760 GCA_035221805.1 Trichilia hirta | reverse complement strand
GGGTAAAAACCATGGGACTTTAAGTTCATCAAAGAAGCTCTATTATATCAAGAGATTCTTACAAAATATTCTCTCAAATAACACAAATCAAGTATCAAATAAGGAGAAACAACTAACAACAAAAGGAGCAACAAATTGAAAAAGTATGGAGAGAATTCACCCAAATTGAGCTTCTGTTCTCTGCCCAAAAAGTAAAGTTATAGTGCACAAAATATCATCTTAACCGACCAGATTGTAGAACTGTATCTTCAGAAGATTTGGTTCAAATTTCATGACAATCTAACAGTTATCAAGTTCGGATCGGAAGTTTGATGAAGACTGTGTAGTGAAACAAATCTGCACGTAATTTGCCTCTATTCACGGCTCAAAACTGATTCTATAAAATACAGAAATCCATCTCACGGTTCAGATCATAAAACACGATCTTAGGAACTCCTAGATCAAATTTCAACTTGATCCAACAGTTATATATTCCGAAACAGATAGTTGATCAAAACTGCACAATGAAAAGAAAATGAAAACTTTTCTCTCTTCTCTCGTGCATTTTCTCTCTCTCTCTAATTTTTTTCACTCTCTCTTCTTTTCTCTCTTCTACACTCTTTTTAATAACATTACAATGTCAAAAAGATAAGAAGAAAATTAAACAAAATGATAAAAGTATCAAAATCAAGGAGAAAACAAACACACCTATCATATGACTTTTTATCCACATTGGAAGGGAAAAGTCTACCCAACATGACATTAGCAATAACTATTGTTTCAAATTCTTTCATGTATTTATTTAGAATTCCAATTTTGCCATTGAATTGTTAATTCACCAAAATTATTTGTAAGGGAGCCTTTTTACGTTGGCATGCAAGGTCAAATTGTTTCCATGAGGTAATGAATTTGGCCATATATATAACAACTGAATTGCTACCAAGTTGTTTTCCATTCATTATATTCATGCCACATTGCAGACCACATCAAAACTAAAAATCAGAACCCACATTACTTTGTTCCTACTTGCACAAAACAGAAGCCAATTCGGGCCATATCGAAGACTCCATCGACAATCAAAAAATGTCTGCTAGTTCAAGTTCCCAATCTATTGACATAAATGGAGGTTAGGTTAAATTAAAAAATCAAAGATGTGAGTGCGAGATTAGAGCTGCAGTGAAGGTTTCAAAGTCAAAATCAAATCTAAACAATCTCTATTTTTGCTGTAAAAATGATGACTGCCCTTTTTTATGTTCTAGTACCCTGGTGATAATGAATTGACACCTAATCTTCCCATAATGCATTATGACGCAAATCGAAATGGGTTATTGTTAAAAATAAAAAATTTAAGTGCATATGTTAGGATTTTAGAAAGTTCTGTTAATCCCAACAAATTTTATTTCAGATGTATAAAAGGAAAATGCTCATTCGATACTTCTTAGAAATCTAATGGACATGAATGCAATTTGGATGCACTTCTTAGTATGCCAACTCAACAGAATGAATATCAAACACTTGACAGAAGAATGGGAAGTAATTCAGTTGAACGTGTCATTGATCCAGATCCAGGACATATGAAAAAGAATGTACGATTGATGCAGATAATGATTAGTATTTTTAATCTTGTTAGTTGGCATGTGTATTAGTTTAAAGTTAATAAATAGTATTTTATTCTTGTTAGTTGGCATATGTATTAATTTATGCTTAAGAATAGCAACTAATTGATTAGCCAAATATATCCAAAAGAAGATCCATGTAAATTCCCAAAATCTATTCATTTACATCCAAGTAATCTATATACATTACAAAAATATATCCATTTATATACCTAAAATTGGCAAACGGGTTCCCATAATATAACCATGTTCAATCCAAAATTCGTCAATGCGTACCCCAAATATTCTACTGAAATATATCATTGATTTCTACTCCACAATCTCACTACACAACAAAATACAATATCTATCCAAATACATCCCAAGCAGTGTTCAACCCCAAAACACATCTTCAAAACATATCTTGAAAAAAAAAATGGAAAAGAAATGAACCTGGATTGCTCATAACATTGCTTGTCACTTCCGAGAATCACCCCTACCAATGAGGACCAATGCTATTACTACACTACCAAGATACTAAAACACTTGCACTGTAACGAATATGTATAACGGGCAACCGAGTTAATTGGACCACAAATTTGCAACAAATATACAATACAGATAATTTAATTATTTGGACCACAACTTTCACAACAAATATACAATATAGACAACGTCATTATTTGGATCAAAAATTTGGAACTTAATGACTGAACACATTCACTTACATTGTCATTGTCTGACATTCAAGTTTTGATTGGGTTTCTTATTCTTGGTTCTTCTAATTTGCCATTCCAAAATACTTGTTTTCAGTAGTTCAGCATGTCTCCTTGACATTGGCATCTGGGAGTCATTGTTGCTGGTTGCTCCTGTGGTGTTGGTGGTTGCTTGCCTTAGTGGTGGTGGTGTTCCTTGTCTAATTGTTGTTGCTGTAGTTTGGCTGGTTTCTGCTGTTGCCTGTGTTTGTATTATTGATGATTATCTTGTCAGTTTTGTTCTTCTTGCTTGTGTGGTTGTTTCTGCTACTTGATTGCTGGTACTTCTGTTGTTTGACATGTTGTTTCTCGATGCACGGTAAATAATCAATAGCAACCACAAAAATGTTTAAAATAATTATAAATTAAAAAAATAATTTCATACGTATTATTATCTCGTTAATTGTTAAACCCTCTTTTATGGGATTCACACGTGATAATTATCACAAACTTTTAAAATACATTCCAATACTCTAAAATGTATCATAAGGATATCTAAAACTTTTTGGTATTTATACTATATCCAAAACTCATTAATTTTAATAACCTATTTTTAAATATTTTTCTATCTCAACACATATTATAATCATTACAAAATAAATCATTATTACTTACAAAAATATTCAAATTAAAATCAATCCATAATATATTTTTAAAATCATGTAAAATACATAAATACAATAAAATTCGCAATGGACTCAAAAGATCCAATATGTGAGTCGAACAAAGAGATCTTGTCGGAATAACACAAAATTCTCGTAATACAGCCATCATTTCGTCTACTTATATTTCACTTAAAACTTGAAACTCTGAAGTGAGGGGTGAGTATATTGAATATACTCCTTGAGTTAACTAATACATATAAATATTTAAATAATTATTTTAAGTTAAAGATATTAAATTAAAATAATTAAGTAAAACATATAAAACATTTTAATAAATTAAAACAATGGCATGTAATTTAGAAAGCATATAGGTTGGCCATCTTTTCTAGTGATTACACTAATCATGTGTAACCCCGATTGTTAATGAAATTTTCATATAAAATTAATATATTATTTGACCAAAATATTATTTATTCAAAATAATAATATTATATATTATCCTTTTATGAACATATTGCATATCTCACTGATGTTGATTTCAAGTATACATCTAATGATATTCATGATTGTCTTTAATGTTACCTCTCATAAGTGAGTTACTCTATATTACAAGGATATCATCAACCTCATTTATACCCATCCCAACTATGCACTACTCATCTAAACGACCTCTCTGTAGATTTATCTCTATACTATTTTGTAATTAAAGTAATTATTTTCAATATTGACTCACTCGTCATATCACCAATACATCAATCATCATAAAATCAAATAATATAAACATTTATAAACTAGTCATCAAAATTTAAATCAAGATTTATAAAATGCTGAGCATCAATAATATAATACAATCCATAATTACTAATACCATATTTGACCTCATGATTTCATATATATATCAAACATACCATTGGCCATTATCATTTATTATTATTTAAAACAATAGTATAGAAAAATCATTTCCTAGTTTATAAACCATTAAATTTTAGATTAAGTAATTTAAAAAAAAAATAATGTGTAAAGATTCACTTATAATTCAGGGAAGGTAAACACTTCCTAACAACCCTCATACAAGATGGATGCCTCACTCGATTTATCAGCACTAATTATATACGTATAAATAATTATGTTAATTTTCATACTCTAAATGCTTATAAGGTATTTTATATGAAATGCTTGTACTTATTAAAATAAATATTCCTAAGCCGACACATAAATATCGAGGCTAAATCCAACAATAACAATTTAACATATTTTTGTCAGTAAAATTTTATAGTCTTTTCTCATTAAACCATTCATTATTTAATTTGTAACTTTAAATTTACAACATAAATATGATTTTCTCGAACTCATTTCTATTTTTTTTGAATTCAACCTCTAATTAACTCATTTTAATTTATAAACAACCTAATTTAACCTAATTTATCAAATCAATTCTTAAATTATCGGATTTCTCATTGAACAGTAAATCTTAACTTATGATATTCAATTAAACTATAAGTGTATGCTTAAAAAAAGCTAAAAATCTTTTCAATGACTCAATTAATGGCTTAAGAGGTTGTAAATTCCACTAATTTATAGACACCCTAATTTGAACTCCAAAACCCTAACTTCTTTCTTGTTGATTTTTTGCTAAAACTGCAAAATAAAGTTATATCTTATAGACTTAAGTGAAAAATCAAAGAAAAAAAAAGAATTTGTAAAGAAAATGGAGAGAAATCGAGGAAGGAAAAAGAGAAGAGAAACGGGGAAATGAAGAAGAAAAAGGAAAGAAAAGAGGAAATGATCCCCCCTTTCATGCTTGACCTCTATTTATAAAACACTATAAAATTACAAATATACCCTTAAAGCAATAAGAAAAGAAAATTCTCAAAGGGGTAAACCAGAAATTTTATAAAGGGAAAAGGCATGTTCGGTGTTGATTTAGAACTTATTTGGTGCCAGTTGTTTCCTTTTCTTAAGTTTGGGCAAGACCGGAGCTGGTCTCCTCTTGACCAGCTACAACCAGTGCTAGGTCCAGTGCAAATCTTCTCCTGCCTTCATACATAAATTTTTCTTTGGTTTTTCTATGCTTATTTATTCTTAACTTGGCAAATATCATTTGAATTTACTTAAAAATAATACTAATATTTAATATCATTCAGGTTTCTATGTTTATGACTTTAAAATGCAATCCTTACAAAATTGAATTTCTAAAATAACTATTAAACCTCAACCTTGTGTCGATTACTTATTATTTATGCATATGCACACATTTAAATTTAATGAGAAATGATTATAGTACTCTTAAGTCTAAGGAACAAAGTTCACATTAATAGCCTTTATAAACTGCAAAAGCATAGAAAATATTATTAACCCTTAAAAGTAATAAACAAATTTAAAAAATATTGTGCATTAACTTTAAAATTATGACTACATACTTTGCCTCTAGAGCTTTTCCAATTATTATTAACGCATCTCCTTTTATTATGGCCAAACTGTTTGCAATTGTTACATCTCAAAATGAACCTTTTCAAAGAGATTCCGTCACGTATTTCCCTCCTTCTTAATAGCTTTGATCTCTTTGGCCTAACAGATTTTTCAAGTGCCAAGATGGCCTTTAAACGTTTGGTCAATTTAATTGATCTAGAAGTAGATTGTTCATCCCCCTATATGTTTTGGTGTATACACCAGTTGTCAAATATGGATCTATTTAATCAATAGCACTGTCACTCTTCACTAATATATAAGGCATGTCATTTTTACAAAGAATCCCCTTAGTTGATAAGCTTCATAATACATTCTCTTTTTAGCAAGTCTATATAAGCTCATTTTTTTTAGTCACATGTAATTTCTTATGTAGTGACTTTATAATCTTATGTCCTCATTCAATGCCTTCGTAAGATGCTATGGGTTATTTTTGTAATGATTTTGAAAATCTCAAAAAAAAAAAGGGGACTCTTTCTATAACAGAGAGATTATTGATCATAAAGATTGTTAGTGCTAAAATTCGATGGCTACTATCTCGTTAAACAGCAATGGAGTTAATTTCGAACATCACATAGCAAAGACTTGATATAATTTCGAACATCACATAGCAAAGACTTGATAGCCTTCTGATCTCTTAGACCTATAAGCACAAAATATCTCAAAGTTATACTGATTGCTCAGTAAAAAAGCTCCAATGCCAAAGTTAGACCATGACAAGAAAAGGCTAATGAGGTTAAAAACTAAAGAAAGGCAAACAAATGAAAGAAAAGTTCTTTTTCATTAGGGTTACCATTGACAATTTCACAAAGAAAATAAAGGGAGAAAGATGGTAAACAGTGGATAAGGGTGTTTTTTTTTTTTTTTTTTTTTTCTATATACCTACTAGCCCCTTTTTTTATTGCATTTGTCTCTCTTTTATAGGTGTAGATACTTTGTGTTTCAAGTATTCCTACATGGATCCCCGAAGAATAGGATTTATGAGTGATTTTTGCAGGGAGATTGTGCGTAAGAATTAGATTAACTGCACTATAATCATTAGACTGTAATTTCTCTTCCTTGATAATGGACAAACAAAGTGTAGCTTAATACAAAACAATGTTGTGTTGAAATTAGTAAAAAGAGTGCATGTGCGGTACTTGACACGGGACCTTTGCTGAAAATAAGCTAAGGAATGATGACTCTTAGCTCACTAAGAAAAATTTAAATGCCTTACTTAGGCTTGTTCTAGGATGCTATTGAAAAGTTTATCTTAAAATATTTAAATAGCACCCTCTAACCCCAAATTAAGATTAAAGATATCGACAAAGCTCTAGCTTTGAAAATGCTGTGCTAGTGGATTTTAAAAAATAATCCTAACCATCTGGAAGCTAGACGAATGTTTCCTCCTGTCGACTAAAAATAGTTTCATAGCATTCTCAGAATTTTTAGGTTAGGGTCTCTAGCTAATTTCCCTAACCATGTAGCCAGGGTTCTATTTCTATCACTTGGTAATAGCTATTTTTCTCCCCAATAGAGATTATTAAGATTCTCTTTAATGTGTGAACGTAGATCTTGAGACCAAACTATGTAAATTTCGTTGTGTTTGATTAATCACTTTTCTTTTTATTTCTTTTATGTTATTAATCTTGTAAGAAAATTAATCATGATTGATTATGGGTTAGAAAAATTCACTTTAATTTTAGAGTAATGATACTTATTCCAAATCTTTTATCATAAAATGCATTTTAAATGAGGTAGAATATATTCATTGAATGATAGAAAGAAGAAATAAATAACTTTAAAAATTATAAAAATTTACCATCTAATGAATTTATGCCAACTCTGTCAACTCATTTGGAATACATTTTGAAATAAAAAGTTACTCTGAATTTTAAGAAACACAATTTTCCTTTTTCAAAACACAAAATTCTTTTATTTGTCCTGAAGAGTAACTTTAAAAATTATAAAAATTTAATATATAATGAACAAATATCATCTCACCTATCACATTAATTGAAATAAAAATTTGAGATGGGTAAATTGTTGTAAATATAAAACATTAATACTCAATATATCTTGATATTTGCCATCTGGGTGAAACATAGCATGAATTTAATTAGGTTCTTAATGGGCTCTACTTGACGTGTTCCATAATTTTACAAATTTAAATAAAGAGCAGTGTCACAAATATAAAATTTTTAACAAATTGTTTGTACAATTTGACATATCATAATAGTATTGATTAAAATATAAAATTATTTTGATTTATTATATTAATTTTATATTTTTATTAACTAATACTATTATATCACGTCAATTAGTATACAAAAATTTGTATAAAAAATAATTTATATACGTAACATTGTTCTTTAAATAAATTAAGTCGTTTTTATGTTTAAATTTACAAAATCAAAAAATTTGACCGAATCAAGTGGCAAGACAATTTATAATCATTTGTTACTACAAATTTAAAAAGGAGCCCACTAGGTCAAAATAAAAAAATATCACTATAGATTTGAATATTCTTATCGTGTCCATATTCGCAGTGGTTAAATCTGTAACTTTGTCTATATATATTTATAATGAAGATTTCCCATTAACCTACGTCCTAATTCCAGCAGAGCTTATTCATCTTCCTCGCTTCAGATGGCTCTCTTTGATTCGCATGGCAGAGAAATTAATCAAGTACGCATTCCTTCTGTTTTAGTACAATACTAATTTGTTTTACTTCCAATGTCCTTATGATAACATAAGAAATGATATTTTTAAACCCTAAACTCAAATTCAATCTACTAGCTGATAGGAGAGAGATTAATACCTTTATATAATATCGATCATCAGGTTCTGTTTGAAGAAAATTCATGTGTGAAGAAAGTGATACTTAATAGACCTCGAAAATTTAACAGCCTCACATGCGCAATGGTAAGTTTGATTTATTAAACTTGTTTCCTTCCTTTTAAAAAATCAATATAAATACTATACCAGGAAACATATCTGTGCTTTCCTTGTTTAGATCAGAACCCCATATATTAATCAATAACTCCGTTGTAAATTTGTTTTCTTGCAGATTCCTCTAATGTCAAAGAAGTTGAAAGAATATGAGAATGATTCTACCGCCAAACTCGTTATTTTAAAGGTTGTGTTTATATATATATATATGATCCATTAATTCCAATTTCACTAATTAAGGGTTAGAAAATTATACATAGAACATTTCAACTATCTATCACCAGGGAAACGGAAAAGTATTTTGTGCCGGCGGGGATCTTAAAGCATATTACAAGCATATGACCGAAGGTGAATATGATCCGCAAATATAGCTTGTCCAGATAAACGTTTCCTTTATACATTTTCAGCTACATATATAGATATGCTCATATTAAGTGGATTAATGATCAGGTCATTGGACATTTGGGGCACTTTATTACAAGAAAGAACTCACTCTTTGCCATTTGATTGCTACATATAAGAAGCCTATGGTATATATAGATGATTTTTTACAATTTTAACGTTATAAATTTGGGTAAACTATCATTTTTCCTCTACTTTTTAATCTAATGCTCCAATAACCTCATGCTTGTTTAAAAAATTATCTGATACTTTCCTTTGTTTCAATTGTGCTTGAAAAATTAAACGAGCAAAATTGAAAAGCGGGAAAATATATGTCATCTAATTTTTAAAATAGTAGGATGTAATGGGATATCAAGCCAATGGATAGGGGAAAACTATAGTTTAACCAATACAAAATTTATATTTACACTGCCCGTAAATTGATAATTTTCCTTCAATAATAAATTCAAATTTTAATAAAACCTTGAAGGTTGCGCTTATTCATGGAATTGTGATGGGAGCTGGTGCTGGACTATCATTGCACGCACCGCACAGAATCGTAACCGAGAATACTGTAAGTGGTGTTACATTAATGTAGCTGGTTTATATGCTGCCATAATAATGATTATGCTCAAATTAACCTTAAACTCGACAGATTTTTGCTATGCCGGAAGCTGCAATAGGACTTTTTCCTGATGTTGGTGCATCATATTTCCTCTCAAGACTCCCAGGATTTTTTGGTAACTCTCTTCTATTAAATTTTATGATTATATTGCCTGTAATATTCGGCAAGTTTTTCACAGTATTACTAAAGATAATTCAAGTGAAAAAAAAAATTGCATCCGTTTGTAATTCTTAATTAATTCTAGAAACTCTGAATTCTTTTCAGGAGAATATTTAGGACTTACTGGAGCAAGGTTAGATGGAGAAGGAATGGTTGCATGTGGTCTAGCAACTCATTTTGTTCTTTCCAAGGTACCGGATTTCAGAAATGTAAATAAATTTTACAATCAACGGAGATCCATCCAAGGAATTCTTGTTGATTATTAAAATTATTCATTTCAATGTTTCTATATGTAGCTTTAGAAGACCGACAGATTGTAACCTTATGTTTATTTCATTTGTAGGATATTCAAATGTTGGAAAATGCATTAGAGGGATTAACTTCTTCAGACACAGCTGCAATTTCCCAGCTTATCAGCAAATTTGTACACAAAGCAAATGTTAAACAAGATAATAATGCTTATTATAATCGGTACAATATTAATATATAATTGAATGAGATATTTAATTGGAAACATCAATATCAGTTTCATTTCTTCATCTTTTAATTAATATTAAATAATTGTGACACGATCAATGGTTAATCAATGAAGCAGATCGAAGATTGTTAACCAGTGCTTCTCTAAAGATACCGTCGAAGACATATTATTGGCACTTGTAAGTGTTATGTGAGGAATGTCACATTTTCTTAAGATATGGTTGCAAAAAAGTCATCAAGGATAATATTGACACTATATATTTATGTACGTATTGTGATGTTTCTTCTCAGTTATTTCAGGAGAAGGAAGAACAAAATGGTGATCAAAAATGGATAACGGAGGCAATAAACTCAATTAAAAAAACATGCCCTGCGAGCCTCAAAATATTTCTTAGAACGGTAACACAGAATTATAAAATCTGTTTTTGGTCATTCATATATATTCATGTACTGTAAAGGTCACGAAATAATTTCCTTAAAATTTTAGGTAAGGGAAGGTAGAAATCGGAGCCTTGAACAATGTCTTGTTGTTGAATATATTATAGCATGTCATATTTTTCGAGGAACCGTGAGCAATGATTTATATGAGGTATTTATTTAAAATAAAGCATGAGGATTTTACAATTTTTTCTTTTTTTAACTGAGGATATTACACTTCCAATTTGGTTTTGTATAAAAATTTTCTCCACTTAGCTAGACGGTCTCATCTAATATATGCCTTTGTACTTTCATGTAGGGTATAAAAGCACTGGTATTGGACAAAGACAAAAAACCCAAGGTTTGTTTAATTTCTATATATTCTTTAAATTTTATTTTCTTAAAATATTCTCCTGATGACGGATTCTGTTAAATAATCTAGATCATTTTTTTTCAAACAGTGGCAGCCTTCAAAGCTCGAGCTTGTTACCGAAGATGTGGTAGATCAATATTTTAAGATTGATGTAGATGATGACGATTGGGATTCCTTGAAACTTGCCCAGAGATCCAACTCCTCGTTGATTATTATTGATACTCCAAGATCCAAACTTTAATCTATGCTGTATGCTGGAAAATGATAGAAGATATGATCTCAATAACTAATAAATGTACTTAATGACCAAAATATTTAAGTATGTTTAAGATTGCATTGCATAATAAAAAAAAAAAAAATCTATATTAAATTTTTAAATAGTCTGTTTTTGAAATAAATTGGTGGGATGTATGGTAAAACTAGATTATAGGATGATCACTTTTTAACATAATTTTACATATTTAGTAAAAAAAAAATTTGAAATACGTTATAAATCTATAATAACTCAAATAGGCAAGTATATAAATATATATTTATTAGTCAAATAGTTATTGTATTTATCTTTAAATAAATTATTTATTTTTGTTTTTATTATTTAAGAAATAAAAAAATATAAAAGATATTTATATAAGTATGTACTTATATAATGTATTTATTAAATATATATTTAAATTTTAATTTATTTTATTTAAAGAATAAAATATATACTCGTATATAATTATAATAATAATCATTTATATTTTATTAATTTAATAAATAATTTTGTTGAAAATACCACTCTATTGTTGGTGACCGATGATGTCGCTGTCATCTAGAACCAGCAATTGAGGCCATGGAATAAAAAAATTTGTACCATCGAATTCAAATTTTTTTTGATCTATACATCTATGGTATTAGATTTGGCAAAAAATTTATCATGGTAGCACACTCATCACTTAAAGTTGACCGCTATACTTGATCATAATAGTACAATCAAATAGCAGCGATTTGTGGTGTACCATTCCCACTATAAGTTTCATTGATAACTAATGAAGCTTATATGGTGTAGACACACCACAAATCGCTGCTATTTGACAATAATGTTGTGATAGTCACCATACTTTGAGTGACAAGTGCGTCACTATTGTTGTCGTGACAACAACGTTATGAACACATACATTGAAAAATTTGAAGTCTGATGATATCATTGATGTCGCCATTTGATCATTATCATCAGTCCCTAATCGCCATTGGATCATAGTAATTTGCTTGTATTATATTCATCAATAAATTAGATATAAACCCGTGAAACATGTCAAATAGAGCTACGTTATCACATAATTAATACATAATTTATTAATGATTTTTTCAAGTCATTTGAATTAAAACGAGCTGCAACGTGAAAATCTTTTTATTAAATGCAGCTATTATTAGTTTGTGGGTTCAGTTTATATACTTATAATCATAATTTCAACTCCAATACTGTTATAATATGATTGATTTGGCAATTTGTTTATGTCATACTCTTTAGTGTAGATGTAAAATTATGGAAAATTTATAGATATAATGTTATCTTTATTATATTGCAATTTTGTTTATATTGTTTCTCTAACTTATATGTTAAATTATGGAATAATTTCAGTTATTCTTTCAAGGATTCGGTTCTATGATTTACGGTAGTTTGCAGTCATAAATATTTACTTTAAAATAAGTGAAAAATTAGAAATATATTTAACCTTTATCTGCTGACTTATATATATATATATATATATATATAACACTCCTATTTAAAAAATTATATAAAAACCTAATAAACTAGTCATGGTACCAGGTTAAGTGCCAATCACAATCCTATATTTTATAAACATTATAATAAAACAAAATTGTCCATCTTAGATTAGTAGCTGAATTCATCAACTAATTACACGTGTAAAGAATAAAAAATTATAGGTAATTAGCTTACTATAAAATAAAATAAAATAAAAATAATGAATATTAGTGATTGTGCAAATATCATTTAATCCTGAATTTTATCTTAATATCAATCTAGGTTCACAAAGGTTCAGAAATGATGAAATAAGACCTTGAACCCAAGCAATTAAAAGCAAGATTCAAGGCTTGATTTATTGACTGCATCTTCCACCATTATGCATAACAAAGCCGCAGTCGTTCAATGCTTCGTTCGAATAACATGAAAAGATTTGGATCGAAGAGGAAGTTGCAGGAATTCCCAATGATCATCTTAGTCAATTTTTGTGAAATAACCATTGACCACTTCTTCTGTAACTTGCCCTAGCTTTGAAAGCTGCCACTGTTTGAGAAATATACCGTGCAAGTAGAAACATTTGACTATTTTTCCATTTTCATTAATATAAAAATAAATTTGCATATCATTGGCAATAAAAGTGTTGAATGATGCCAGAAGTACGTAATTAAAGATTAAATATATGTATGTACCTTGGGTTTTTGGTCTTCATCTATTAATTTTGCTCGAATTCCCTACATGAAAGTATTTTGTGTAGTCATTATATTAAATAAAAAATATATATATATAATTACAATCTCTTTTATATATGTTCTTTCAAATACCTCATAAAAATCATTGCTTATTGTTCTTCGGACGTTATGACAATATGCGGTCTATTCGCAAATCGGGAATTGTTCGAAACTCTTCAATCGACCTTCACTTATCTAATTTATCAGAATTTTTTTAAGAACATATATTATCACCGTTAAGTTTAGAAAGGAATAAACCAAACGAAAATTATAAAATGAAAGGCTTATTTATATATATAATTATCTTACTAATCTAAAATAAATTCTCAGACTGGCTGGGCGAGCTTACTTCATTGAGTTTATGGCTTCGGCTATCCACTTCTCCTCACCATATATTTCCATCTCCTTCTCCTAAAAAGAATTGATTGATTAATGGCGGCAGTTTTGAATTGTTTTTTCGCAAGGAAATTAATTTTCCCTCACAATTTCTATACTTACTAGTGCCAACAATATATCTTCAGCCGTTTTCCTGGAGCAACATTTGTCGATGAATAATTGAGTTAATGGATCACAACAAAATTGAAACTTCTATTAACCATTGAAAACGGGGCAATTAAAATTTCGATAATTTGAAAATAATGTTTATCATTCATATATTCTCTTATATTTACTGATTCTATTTTCAAACAGCTATATTTTGAGAATCGTAAATATAATTTACAAATTTTAAAATAGATATAATTGCTAAGTAAACTGTTAAAATTATAAGCATATATACCTAATTATCGTACCCTTTTATAACCTTTTATAAAAGTCATCATGTTTTATAATTTTTTTGGGTACAAATTTGCTGATGAGATAAGAAATATCCGTTGTATCTGGAGAAGCCAAGTCATCCAATGTATTTTCCAGCAAACGGAGATACTACAAGGGAAAAGATTGCGATTTGATATCCCATCCCGTGTCGAATAATTAAGTAATTTCAGTTTAAGTCTAATGATTCTAAAAGCAATCCGTAAATTTGAATGGATAACATGTGTTTCTAGCCCACAAGCAACCATTTCTTCCCCACTTAACTTAGCTCCAGTCAAACCTAAATATTCTAATAAAAAAAAAAAAAAGTCATCACTTTCGTTAAAATGTAATTATGAAACCTATAATGTTTTATCAAAAAGGATCGAGTAAAGAAATTTTTAGAGTTAACCAAATATCCAGGAGGCCTGGAAAGAAAATGGGATGCCCCAGCATCAGGAAAATGCCCTATTTCTGCTTACGGCATGGCAAAAACCTGAACAATAGTTTTGAAATTTAAATACTTCGAACTTGGTTATAATCTCAAAATAGTCTTGAATTTTTTTACTGAGAAACTATCATAGCATACTGTATTTTCGGAGACGATCTTCAAACTTGCATAAATGGAGAGTCCAGCACCACCTTCCAACACTATTCCATCAATAAGAGCAACCTTCATTTATATATGTTTGATCCAACAGATTATTAAAATTTGGATTAGGGAAATTTATAATTTGCCAATTGGCTGTAAAAAATGTGAAAGAGAACCATGCCAGTATGTGGTAATGAAATAATTCATAATGAGCAGGTTCTTTAAAAAACTTGCCGCAAAGCTCCAATGTCCTGATTCATACTTGTAGTCATAGAGTTCGTATATGTAAATATTTTTTCGTATTTTCAAGAAACTTGCAGCAAAGCTCCAATGTTCACCTGCAGTGGTAAACGCTATTCCATCCCTCTGGGTAAGAGGAATTAGAAAGAGTCATTGCAATAAAACTTGCAAGGAACTGGCTTGGCCTTTTCCCGGAGAGAATATTAGACGGGATGATATGAATATCTCTATTGAGAAAAAAAATCATTCACTTTTAATTATTCTCTTTCTCTGTCATTCATTCTTACTACTACGCTGCTTTTAACCCTTATTATTTTCATTAAAATATACATATTCCTGTTAAATGAAATTCCTAACATCTATTCTATATAGTCCTCGTTTCTACACTTCAAAATCACCATTTTGACTGCAGAATCATTCTCATACGCTTTCAACACCCTGGACATTTAAGAGACCTGCAACAAATCAAAGATAAATGAAGAAAATGGAATAATAGATAAGTCAATATAATTTTGTAAATGGTTCGTATGCTATTTGGAATCACTTACAAAAGTGGGAAAGATACCGACTATAAGGAAACCGTTAGACTTTTTTTATTTTACTGAAGAAGTGGAATAAAAGTGAGCGCAAGAGAGAATGTGGTTAGGTTAAAGAACAAATTTAAACTAAAAAATAATTGGATAATCTAATGACTAAACAACTCTTGCAGGCAATGCTTAGGGTTTTGCCATTTCATATGTAATGCTGTTTAACTTTGATAGTCTGTTTAATATGACTTTCTTCACATTTGAATTCCCTTCAAATAGTATCTAGCATAGAGGAATCAAACAAGGGAAGGCAACATTTATAAAAGACAAATACCTGATTTATTGTTTAGTCAAAGGATGAATATCTTAACGCCAAGGGAGAAGAAATAGACGTAAATGTAACGAATTTGTGCGAGGCAGCCTGTTATCCATATATAAATACAAAAATAATATTTTCATATCATCGAAAACAACATAATTGTTATAATCTCGACTCGGGAGTCAGGATGATAAAATAAATAAATAAAGCCATTTGTAAAAGAAATGAACGTGAAGTCAAACCGTTTGCATAATAAATTAATCAGAAAAATGTAACCCCGAGTCCCAGACAGAAAGTAAGTTTTTTGATTTTGACGAAACATATTAAATTATACTGCAAGGTACGTAGATTATATTTGGATTCTTTTTGATTCGTCATCCATTCTTGTTTGTAGGGATTACAAATATTATTTATTATTATGAAAAATCAAAATGAAAAATATTGACACACAAGAAGGATTATTTGTTCTGCTAAGATTAATGCAACTATATATTGTTTATATTCTTAATTGACATTGTGTTTTGGCCATCATCGTGTTCAAGTCTTTCAACTGAAAATTATTGAACACAACAAACAGAAACGACGAATTATTTTAGGAATCAGCTATTTATTTATTTATTTTAATTTTTTATATACAAGAACTAATAAATTCCAGTTTCCGAAGTCATAGGAAATTTAATTTATTCTTAGATATGCAACAACAAGTTGTTTAATTAAAAAAAATATATATGTAAATAAAAAAAGTCCATTTATTTACTTTTATTTAAATGAAAAAATATTTTACCGACCGGTTTAAGAATTTTCACTCTCCAAAAATATATTATATACATATCCATTAATTTTTAATTTAAATGGAGAAACAAATTGTCAATTCAACTTCCTATATATCTGTCTTTGTAATCTATAAGATTAATGGATCAAAATTTGCTGAACTATGAATCAATTAATTAATATTGATTATACGTCAAAATACAAGCAACTTAATACTATTTAGACATTAAAAATTAAATAAATAATTTTTTTATTCATGTATGTATTTAAATTTAAATCTATTTAAATTTTAGATCAAAAAAAGGCTACTTACTAAGGAAATAAAGACGTCAACGAAGGAATAAATATCTTATTCTTTTCCTTTTCATCTAAATATCAAATTAAAATAGGTTTTTTAATAAGAATTCACTTAATTATTTAGGAATTTTGAATGAATACATATCCATTATTTTTACTTAATGATATTTTGCATTTTTTTATTATTTATAAGCAATAAAAACACAAATAAGAGAGAAATAATAAGGTCAAAAAACAAGGGTAGGTACTTTTTTTTTTTTTTTTTGGTCTTAATGCTTAATTAACTAAATTTGCTATTTTAGTTAATCAAGTTTGTTTATTTTTTTTAAATTTAATGTGACCTTTTAGACACTTTTAAAATTAGAAACCTTTTTTTTTTAACTTTCGGACTAAATATTAAAGCTCTAAAAATTATTATTGAATATATTCTTTGAAATATTTTTACCTAATTAATTTATTTACATAATTATTAATATAAAAATTTAATATTTTTTATACATATGTATTTTCTGTGAATTTATTTACACCCTATTTTTTACTCTAAATACTCATATTTTAATAAAAATATTATTGCAAAAATAGCCTTAATATATATAAATTATTAATAAGAACAGTATAGTTTAAATATATAAAAAAAATATTATTCTTTACACTCATCAAATACATCCATCTTTAATTTTTTTTATTTTAAACTCTAAATTTTTATTTTTAACATTAAAATAATTTATCATAATTTTTTTCAATTAATTCTTGTTAAAAAAATTAATATTTGAGAGAATTCAAATAGTTAAAAGGGATACTTTTATAATATTAATTTTATAAAATATCTTTATAGTTTATAAATTATTTTGAGAGGAATTCATGAAATATCATCTCAGAATATAAGTATGTGTTGTTTCAATTCAATTGATTATGGTTTCTTAATTCTTAATTTTTTTATACTTTTAAATATTCAAATTTTTATTGAATTTTTAAAGAGAACAATGAAATCTATTATCCTTTTTCTCTTTTTAATTCTTTTTACCGTATTTTATTGTTATAAATAATGGTCACATATATATTTATTGTTATAATATATATATATATTATATATATATAATTTTGTATTTGAGACAAATGTATAGATATGCAATAATAAATGGTGAATTTAAGTCTCAATGCATTTGCAGTAATTTGTTAGATTGATCATTATATCAAAAAAATCATTTTAGAATTTTTTCTGAGCTTCAAATTAATTAAGTAGAATAAATACTTTTATAATATTGAAGGAAAAAATAATAAAAATAATAAAAAATTTTAATTAAGGAATATTTACACATTTATAAGGGTGCAGATAGTAAAGATTATTCTTTTAATTTTTCTTAAATGAGTATGTAGAGTAAAAAGATGTTTAGAATTAAAAAAAAACGTTGCAAATAGACTCGCCCATATATTTTTTATTAAAAATTGAATAACTTAAAATTTTAATATAATAAAATAGCATAATTTATTAATTTTAAATCTTTCATTTGATTTTAATTTAGATTTATATGTGTATATAAAACAAAATTCAAGACTATTATTTACTTATTTGGAATTATAAGGATTATTAAAATATGTCTACTGCAATAATCTTGATTCTCGACCCAAAAATATGGCAATTATGTATACGTTTAGGCAAACACGGAACACGGGGCTTTATCGGCCGTGAAATTTTGGCCCATACGTGCTCGTAGGTTAGACCAGTTTAAGTACACAGTGATTGTGATTCAAGTCTACTTAATTTTTCGGTCTTGGACAGCGACCCGTAGGCTGTAATAATAAATAAAAACTAATAAAATTATCATTTAAAATTATATTTATGGACCTCCTGAATTCTGTCTTAGTATTAATCGAATCTCAGAAAGTTATTTAAATTTTGTCTTAAAAGGTTTGATTTATTGCATGCAACTTCAATTATTTTTCACATCAAAGGTTTGGCCTAACAACATCAACATATTTGGATAATAATTTATTTGAATAAAATAAATAACTAGTTTTTGAAAATCGATTATTTTAATGATATCATCTTTATTGAAATCTGAAAATAGAATTTTAGGAAAAAAAAAATTATTATATTTATTATAAATCAAAATTGAAAATACCATCTATTTATAATTTAGATGCATACTTTAATAAAAACTTCCGAATTTTATTTTTAATTAATTTGAATTTCCAAAACATCAATTATTTTAATAAGCTATTAACATAAATTAAAAATTAATTTTTTAATTATTTATATATAACAAAAAATGAATCAATCGAGATTCTCTTCAATATCAATCGACATTCAGGAGTCTCATACACATAATCAGTTAAGTCGTTCAACCTCATGCAAAAATAATCAATTCATCCACTCTCATTCAGTGCAGAAAGTTTGCGTGTATAGTAAGTGATAGTACCGTTTCTATGGATTTCTGGGCAAACTAAATTAATTATTTTGATCGAAAATTTGATAGAAATCAACTGAAATTAACATTTATTTTTTGTTGTAGACATACACGCACTGTGCTTTCCTTAATAAGATGATGGCTTAAAGTTTTGCCCTAGCAGCCCAAGCAGTGAGAAGAACTGATGAGTTTGATGATCGAGAAGGAAGTTTTAGCGATTCCCAATCCTCATCATCTACGTCGCTGAAATATTGATTTACCATTTCTTCACTAACAAGCTCCAACTTCGAAGGCTGCCACTGAGGGAATAAACTTACGACATTAATTAATTAATTGAAACCACAAATACATGTATCCAAAATGTAAATTCACAAGCCATTTGGACTTACAATCTCAAAACAAGTTTTAATTATCATTTAATTAAAAACAATCATTAAAAATGATGTTAATCTCTCTCTCTTTATATATATATATATAAATATACCTTGGGTTTTTTGTCTTTGTCTAGTAACATCGCTCTTATTCCCTACAAGAAAAAATATATATATATATTTACATTAAGAAAAATAAAATATATTTTTGATAATAAACTATTGGTTAATTTCAAATACCTCATAAAAATCACTGTTCACTGTTCTTCGCTTAATGTGACAAAATATAGTAAATTCACGAGCTAGACATTGTTCGAGGTTTAGCAACCGACCTTCTCTTATCTAATCAATCAAAAGGAGTAAATAAATGTTACGAATTATAAATGTTATTGCCCGAAAGACAATTTATTATGTCATCTCGCGTTATTACCGATCTTAAGAAAACTTTAAGGCTTGCAGGGCTAGCAGACTTGATTGAGTTTATGGCATCAGCGATCCATTTTTCCTCTACCTGCTTCTCCTGAAGGAGCAACATATGATCATGATTTTTCATTAAAATTAACAAATGGTAGGGTGGATTTTCTTTTCTGTAATATAAAACCGTAAGCAATTACACTTACGAGCGCTAATAATATATCTTCAACTGTTTCTCTAGAGAAACATTCGTTAATGATCTGCAATCTGTTCAAGGACTGAATGGTTGAGTCATCCATGCATATGAATAAGATTACTAATATATACAATTCAAATTAATTAAAAAGCACTTTGTTGATACCGATTCCTTGCAATATCTGGGTTCGTATTGGTTCGGTGCGCGAATTTACTGATAAGCTGAGAAATTGTAGTTGTATCTGAAGTAGCCATTCTGTCTAATGCATCTTCCAACAAATGGAGATCCTGTGTATATAAATAATTTCATTCATTAGACTTCCACCTTTCTCGTCTATTAATTAGTGGTAATTATTTCGACTTCATGAATTAAGCCACCTTGGAAAAAACAAAATGGGTTGCTAGCCCATTTGCAACCATCTCTGCTCCATTTAAACGTACTCCGGTAAGCCCCAAGTATTCTCCTACAAGAACAAGAAAATTAATTACACAGAAATTAAAGAAAACAAAATACAGATATGTATATTTTCCTTTATTTATTTACTAATTAATTGGTAATGTTTTGTGAAAGGTGAAAATTAACGACATCAACATTTCCATTGCAAAATAGAAGTTACCGGTATAAAAATTAATCACATAAAATTACCAACATATCCTGGTAGTCTCGAAAGGAAATGCGATGCACCAACATCTGGGAAATGTCCTATAGCTGCTTCTGGCATAGCAAACACCTATATATCCGGATTAATTGGAACATAATTAATTATAAGGCAGGATTAGGATACAACTAACAAAGTCTAACAAGAGAAATAAGACTATAAGCATACAGTTTTTTCAGTGACTATCCTGTACGGTGCATGCATGGAAAGTCCAGCACCACCTCCCATAACAATTCCATCAATAAGGGCAACCTACAAGCATAGGATTATTTCGATTGATAATTTTATACGGAAGTAAAATAACAAGACGGATCAAATGTAGTCAATTGAATTTACCAATGGCTTCTTATACGTTGCAAGCAAATGGTCCAGAATAAGTTGTTTCTTGTAAAACAAAGCACCAAAGCTCCAGTGCCCTGATGAAGCATATGCATACGTATATAAATACAGAATGTGTAGATGCTTCAATGAATATATATTACATATAACAATCAATTTATATGTATATAATCATAATCACCTAAAGTCATATACTTATACGATGCCACAACATCCCCACCAGCACAAAATGCTTTTCCTTCCCCCTGGGTTCATGAAAAACTACTTGTTATGTTGATCAACAATAAATTAAAATAGTAATAAGCAATGGTATTAAAATTAAATTATTGGAGATATATTCACACTTCAGTATTACAATTTCAAGTTTTAAACATAATAAGCCCATTCGTTTTCTAACCTTCAGAACGACAAGTTTGACTGAAGAATCATTCTCATACTCTTTAAACTTCCTTGACATTTCAGAGATCTGCCATCCAAATCAAAATAGAGAGAGATAGAACGATAACGGTTACGATTATTCAAACATTTGATCCCATTTCTTCGTATACAATTCTTACCTAGAAGTCACATAGCAAGTTTAAATAAACGTACCATTTCGTATGTGAGGCTATTTAACTTCCGTGGTCTATTTAATACCACTTTCTTCACGCATGAATTCCCTTCAAATAGCACCTGAAGTTGTTGTATATAGATGTAATCAACACGCACACATATACCTTCAACATCAACGTCGCTGTATATAGATGATATTCCTATCCCTTTTTTAAAGGATTTACAGCTTTGGTGAAGAGAAAAAATGAAAGAGAACTAAAAATGAAAGAGAACTGAAAGAAGTACCTGATTCATATCGATGGAAGCATGGAGAGCCATTAGAAATTGATGTAATCTGGTTACTCTTTTCTAATTCGAAAACAGCCTCGCTTGTTTGCGTTATGATGTTTCTGCATTCAGCAGTAAACTTCGTACAAAAAACTGGTTATAAATAGCAACTGGGATGTAAAACACCGCTGCACTACTAAGAAATATGTGCTGGAGACTTGGAAAATAGAATCAAAGTTGGCTCCTTGCGCACTTCGCGGAAGGTGCGCGTCAAACTCAAAATGCATACATATTAATTGCAAGTTGTCCCTATCAAATAAAGCTTGCTGCATATAACCTTGACTCTTGACCGTTCTGCCCGTTAGTATTTCATACTCACACGTTGACAGGGTCAGAACAAACAGAAGGTTTACAACGTGACTTGCTACATTACAGTTTTTGCGGTTATAATTATTTAACTCCCTAAAATTTAATGATATTTTATTTAAATAAGGATAATATAAAAATAAATGCTTCTCTCTCCTTTTATTTTTTCAAGTTCTTTGCTACAATTATTTTTGTCTCCTTTAATGCAATGATAAAATTTGAAAAAATTATTTATTTTATTTATCCTTCTTTATAGAAATAAAAAATAATTAAATATTAATAATATTATATTATATATTTTTTAAAAAATTTTATTTTACTATTAAATTGCATTTGATTATATATTAAAATAATAATAATAATAATAATTTAGTAAAAATGATGAAAATTATTTTTTTCTATTATTAATGATAAGATGTTGGGGGTCATATAATTTTTTTATAATCATTTATTGTTAATTATTAATTAATTAATTAATTTTAGTAGTAAATAAATATATATTTTTTAACAACATATAATAAAAAATAATTGCTCTATATTATATGTGATATTAAAAGATATAAAAGTAATTGTTATTGATAATTTAAGAAAAAAATTGGAGTTTAAAGACTTACTTTTGCATTGTTAAATTAAATAATATACCTGCAAAAATTGCAAGTTGTTAATTGGGTACACTGCATTCGGCAGGTGACTCCAAATCATTGACGGTGTGATGTTCATCATCTTCTTATAATATAACTCTATAAACAAGAAGCTTGCTGGTCGTTTGGCTTATTTTCAGCTGGTGCAATGCAATTTCTTATAAAGCCCACCATTTTATCTAATTTGTTCTCTGCATTTCTGAATGCGTACCACTTGCTCATTAATTATCGTTTCACGAGGCTCTTGTTGCAAAATATTGTACAAACCCTTAATGCTCAATCTGGTCCAATTAAAAAAATAAGACCTTTCGAACTCAGGCAATAATATTTATATATCTTCAATAATTCAGATTCACTCCAAATATGCATACCTTTTCTTTTTGCCATGTTTTTGATACTGATATACATTTCTAATATTGGACTGAGATTCATAATAGTTGTAAATTATCATTAGGTGGAAATGATCATATCACATATATTATTGTTCAGTGCAGTAGCTTTTAATTATCACTTGTTAAAAATTGTATATTTAATAAATTATAATTTTTAATGTATTAAAATATATTAAAAAATACTTATTAATTATTATATTATATATTAAAAATTATTACAAATAGTAAATATAAAAATTTTTATCAACAGTCGTTAGCACTTTTTGTTTTTTGTTTTTTGTTTTTTTCAAATAACCTCCTAATAAACACAAATTACAAATCAACTCAATCGGACAAGTCAATGAAAATGATAACGAGGGTAACAAAAGTTTTCTTGAAACTTGTTCTGTGCACTTAATTCTATAATTTTTTAATGCATGTTGTATATGATAATATGTTATTTGTACACATACAAACTCATAGGAACGTGCCCATGTGTACTTACCTTGGTTCGTTCCTTTCTTTTTTTGTCTTTTTCTAATAGCATTGCCCTTATACCCTTACAAAGGAATAAGTAAATAAATTTTAAGAAATGAAAAAAGGGCTTATAGACTCTTAAAAAATTGATCAAATAAATTAAAAATATTTTGATAAATTCGGATCGATTATTGAAAAAAATATTCTATTTTTAAGTTGTAATTATCACTTTAATGCTTGGCTGATAAATTTTAAAAAATATAAAAATTTCAATTTTTTATTTTTTTATATTGCCGAAAATTTATAATTTCTTCTCTTTTTTATCTTTTATAAAAAAAATTTATGATGATTACAAACTTTAAAATTTTGTTAATATAAAAAAATAAAAACAGACAATCTTTTATATTTTAAAATCTATTTTTAATAATATATTAGTACTTAACAATTAAGATTGTATTGGATATTTTTGAAATTTATAGAATTAAAATTACATTTAACTGAATATTAGTTCTCTCCTTATTTTTTTTGTCCTATCCAATACTAACCCTCATCCCAAAGAAAAAAAAAAAAAATTATAAAACAAACATATGAAATGGAGGATTGGAATCCACTCTAATTTATATGTTTTTATCTTTTTAAAAGATAGAGCAAAATAAGATGACAAAGAATCCAAGTCTAATTTTAAAAGTTTAGAAATCCTTCTCATAAAAAGACAAGTCGATGAAATTAGTTTAATCACAAACTCTTGGTCATTAATTTAGAAAAACTCTTTGGTTTCAAATACACCTAATCATTGGTGGCCGTTCTTCGCCTAGCATGACAAAAGATTGTACAAGTGAACTCTCCAACTAAACAGTGTTCAAGGGTTTGCCACTAAACTTTTCCAAACCAATCAACTCAACGCGAATGTAACAAATGGGACGTCATCTGTATGATATAGGCTCAGGGCCTTTGCAGCCAGCAACCGCAAACTTTCACTTTCTCTTTGGTCCAACCGGCCGGTTCATCTCCGCTCTTATTCAATGTCAGAAATTCATTGCTCTATCTAGGTTTCGTCTCTTTGTAAAATTTCACACGGAAATTAATCTCTCTCAGATTCGTTTCATAATTTCTGAAACAAATTCGGTGCTATCACTCGGTTTCAAAATTTCTCGCTCTCTCTTTGTGAAGATCCAATACAACGAAAATCGATACAAGTTTGCCAGCTGAAATCTTTACTCAACTAACTTCCATACAGGGTTTGAGTAACGAGATGTTCGATTATATATCATTTTTTGTAAAAGACGTTCGATTCTGTTGATTCGAAAATTATAATAATTTTATTATATTTAAAAAATATTTAATAATATTAATTTTTAACAAAATTTATTAATATTTTATTCCTACCAATTTTTAAAACAAAAAATTGCCAAAAATGAATTCAAAAGTTACAGCCGGGCAAGCTTTTGGTAAATATCTTTTAATAAGAATTCTATCACTTATCTTCCTTAAGGTTTAAGCTTCTATCACTTAAATTTAAAGTTTACATTCCCTCAAGCTCTCTCAATAAAATTATTTATTTATCCGTAATTTATCAATAATTAATATTTTAGAGTTGATAGTTCATAAAATTTAAGATAAATAAATAATTTTATTGCAAAGATTTGAGAGAATGTAAGTCCCAGAGGAGATAAATCATAATTTTTGAAATGATACATATGAAAACCAATATTTTTATTTTTATATCATCATAATTTTAAATATTAAATAAATAATAAAATCTTAAGAAATACACATTTTAAAGGATATTTTGATAAATTAAAATATTTATATTATTTCATTATATTAAAAATTTTAATTTTATAATTCTTCAATGAAAAACACACTCATCTTGAAAAAAAAAAGTGTTAGCATTTTAAATAGATAAATTTATAAATAAATTAAGAAAAGATATTTTTGAAAAAATAATTTATTAGATTTTCAGACTTCATTCAACAAAACGCCAAAAAAAAAAAAAATTAGCATTTTTTTAAGCAAAAAGAGTCTTAAAAGTCTATTAAAACAAAAAAAAAAAAATTTAATTATTTAAAATAGACAAATTCAGACAATTAAACATTCGGACGAAAAAAAAAACAGGCTTTCACTATCATATGAATTCATAAAGAATTTGTATCCGTAGCATTATTATTTTAAAAAATAATAAAAATCTTAGATATTAAGGCAAAAGTCAAGGAGGCAATGGCCAGTTTTCCCTTTCATTGAATATTTGACTGTGCGACGCCAACATCATAGCAGCACTCGTGACCAAAATTTACCAGTCCGGATTAATATCAAATATTCAGATAAGATCACGTTTCTTGTATTATTTTACCTCCAGCGCTCAAATTGCAAACTTACAGCATTAACAAGTTGAATCAGATTCGATGTAGTAAGAATTCTCAGCCACCATCATCAACTAGGTGAATCCATTCTGCCATTTCTGTGCGAGTTAGCTCCAGTTTTGAAGGCTCCCACCATTTCAAAAAGATAAGGTGGACGAATAAGTTCAATGTAAAAAAAAGGAAGGGTTGATCCCAATGACAACCACGGTACTGGAATTCTGGAGAACCAACTAATTTCAATGAGCACAAAATCATAAGTGAAATAATCCTGACTTGCTGGATGCTTGAATGAAACTAGCAGACTACTAAACTATTAGTTACCTTAAACATATCAAATCAGTGGACGAAATAAAGGATTCTTTATCATCCTCAAGTGCATGGTCAGATATCCAGAGAACAAGTTTGCCCACAAGTGTAAGAATTGTCAACGTTAGTGCTTGGAGTCACATCTGACCAAGCTCCTAACTGAATGGGCAAAATCAGATTATAGTGCACCACTTTTTAAGTTGGATATGTTATGCTATGCTCTTAGATGTCATGTTGCTTGAGCTTCCGAGAGGAACCTGACAGTGCATTGTTGCAGAACATGAATCATATTCATACCACAAACCTTCAAATTTCTATCCCTGTATTATAATATTTCGATAGATAAACTATATATTGAATAGTAATTCCACAAGCATATAAATGAACCGTTCGGCATAAGAAGCATCAAGAAGCAACATTCAGCAAACATAGGAGGGCTTGACAACCATGTAAAGTTATCAATAGCCAATTTAGTAGCATACCCAACAAGACAATTCTGTAAGCCTTTTCATATTACAAGCTAAATATCATACAACATATAATTAAAATGTAGGATATTTCTATGATTCACAAAGGCATCTCTATTCAACGTTTGCTTAGATTTCCGGAGTTAGCACTAACTGTACCTAATACTGATGAAAATTTGAATAGTGCATACAAATGAGTATAGAACAGTGACAAAGATAGGTACCTCAGAAGAGGATCTGCAAGTCCCGCAGGCAGAAATCCATCACCATCTTGAAGAATCTGTTAAGATTTAGAAACAAAACTATGATTCACAAGCCCCAACTTTGTTTACAGCCACCACAAATTCCATCACGCACGGGCATTTTTATAGCTTACTGAAATGGACAAATTCATTTGTTCCTCATCAACCATTTTTTATTGAAGTCAAATGAATTTGTCAAGCTCCTTCTGTGGTGTCTGTCAAGTACAATAAACGTAACGTGATCCATCGGTAAACCTAATATTTGTATCTTGGAAAAAAGCTTATCTGCCTTCTCTATGTTACCTCCTATGCAATGACATCTAATTAGTTCAGTATAAGTTATTTTATCCGGTGCAATCCCCCTTCGCAGCATTTCACCAAACAACTGAAGTGCAAAATGAATTTGCCCCAAATTAGAAAAAGCTCCAATTATTAAATTATAAGTAACTACATCAGGAAAAATGCCATGTGAAAGCATCTCCTTTTTAAGAGGAATGGCATCAAAAATGCTTCCTCTTTTTATTTGTGCATCAATTAATGCATTAAAGGTAAACACATTTGGTGTGATACCAAAATACAACATTAGGTCTCTTATATAAAATGCTTTATAGAGATCTCCACATCTTCCATAACCATCAATTATTTGGTTCCATATGACAGGCTCTGGCACTACTGACTTCTTTAACATAGAAAGCAAAACTTCACTAGCCTCAACAACATTCCCATGTGCGCATAGACCTTGAATAATAGTTTTATATGAAATATGATCCGGAGCAACTCCGGTTCTTGACATGACATCATAAAGATAACAAGCCTCATCTAATTTTCCTTGTTTGCAAAGACCACTTAGAAGAGTATTGTAGGTGAAAAGATCTGGAAGTAAACCCCTTTTAAGTATTAGACTGAAGGAACTATAAGCAGAGTTTATGTCTCCACTCAAGCAAAATCCATTGATAAGAACATTATATGCAGAAATGCCTATTTGGACATTCATTTGGAACACATCATTCCAGACTGCAAGAGCATGAATCTTATCTCCCCTCTTAAAATAACAATCCATAAGTATAGATGACCTAGTTACATCAGAGGCACCTTTATCAGCCAATATATCTCCCAGAATCTTCTCAGCAACTCCTAAAAGACCCTCCTTGCATAATGCATGAATGAGTATGTTATAAGTAACTTTATTTGGCATAAGCCCACTATTTGCCATGGTGAAGAAAAGAAGGAGAGCTTTATCCAGCTTATTGACACGACAATATCCTTTGATAAAAGTGTTGTACGTTGCACAATTGGGAGTGGGGCCTATTTCTAACATCTCACTGATAACCTGATCTGCCTTCTCCAATTCACCAGTTTGGCACAACCCATTAACAATATAATTATGTGTTAGCACGCCCGGAACAATCCCTTTCTGTACCATTTTTCTCCGTAGCCATAGAGCTGCCCCCAACTTCCTTTCCAAACACAAATCCTTAATTAAGTCTACATGTACTCTGTAATCAGATTTCAAGGTGCATACCATAGGGCCCGTATTTGTAAAAGATAGGCTCTCCCTGCAAAATTTTATGACAGAAATTAGTAAAAAGATGTGAACTCTAAAACTTGAAATGTCTACCTACGCACACCAATCAATACATAATTACATTCTACAAACATAATCTATCAAAATATCTAATCTAACATACAATCCTTCAAAACGCACAAAACAATGTAATTTAACATCAAATTTCAAACACAGAGATGAAAGTCCATTTTGAACTACAACCAAAAATTTAAGTAAAATTAAGTTGCGTTTGCATATCACTTATCCATAATTGCGAACAATATCGTGGAATAACTTTATTTATCCAACTTCATCAAACAGTTTAATTGTGCCACACCAAAAAGAGCTTAAGGTCCAATTAATTGTGCAATACGACTAGGTAACAACAGAAACGCTTACCTCATTGTTTTCAGACGATCCAAATTTTCCTTTAAAGTTATATCGAACACATCAAAAACTGTTTTCGAATACCCTTCATTGTCACTGTTTGATAAACAATCTTGCGTTTGCGGCCGACAATGATCACCAGCACCGCTTACGGTATCATTCAAGGCACAATTCAGTATGTAATCATCACCACACGTCCTACAAATACATTCATAGAACAATTCTGAGAATAAAATTGACATAAAAGATAATTAAAATGAAAACAAAAAAATTAAAAATAAAATAAAATAACCTTGAGTTAGCAAAACCGCGGGCTACATCGAGGTTGACAGTGTTGAGTGTTTGATTGAGAAATGTACGTAAAAGGATACGTACAGATAATGAAGACTTCCAACAGTCAACAGAGAACTATAACCAACAAGCAAATAAACAATGAGATATTAAAATTAAACTATAGAATTGATGATTTTAAACTTTAATAATCGAACACAATAAAACTCACGGGCATTAGCTGTTGAATCTCTCCGTATCGAATCTGAACCATTCATCAACTCTGAATCATTGCGATGATACCACTTTCGCCGGCTGAATCTGCACAGATTTCTAAGAAAAATTAAGAGACTGTCCCTGAATGGGTAAAATAGGCAGATTTCCTATGTGAGAGATGTAGATGATTGAAAAGAAGTGCGACGGAGTAGCGAACGCTGAGCTCTTATGGCAGGAGAAGAAGTAAATAGTAGAGCAGCATTAGAAAGAAACGACAAAACCCGGCGTTTTTACAGGGCCTAGATAGTCGGACCGGGCCGGACCCGAGTTGGACCAATTTCCTAAACCGCAGCGTTTTTGTATTGTGGACGTTACGAAGGTTTGATCTAGACACATGTACAGTAATAAGTTTAAAATATGCAAATGGTTCAATATAATGAATAAATAAAACACTTTGTATAATTCTATTAAATGAATTAAGCTATCAATTTTTCTTTTCTTTATTTTTGTACGTTGTGTCTTGTGTAAAAAAATTTTATGCACGTCAATCGTGGACGTGGCTTTTGGACACCACCCCACTCAGGGATTTATCTATAGTAGTATTTAGTTTTTTCCTATACGACTACATAATAGTTTAACAAATCCTTGTAACTGGCTTATTAAACTTTTAAAAGTACTATTCATCTCAATTAATTATCGTAATTATCTTTATACTAATATTATTAAATTTAATAAAAATTATAATAATTTTTTCAGTTCCAAAAAGGGGATTCAAACATAAAATGTGTCATTGTCATTTTGCCTATACCTTATATAACATAAATATAAATATAGACATGGATATAAAATAAAAATAATACATGATAAATATTGTGCTACTAAATTTTTGTTCCCAAGGGAATAATTTGATTAAACTCGCATATTGCCACCAATATAAGAGGTCAAAAAATTGATCAAAAAAAAAATTATTATAATTTGTCTTTGCATATTGGACAAGTCTAATTTTTATTGCGTGAAATTAAAATTAACATACGTTAATTTATTTTCACTATTAAAAAAATATCACTTACTTTGTTTGATATTTGTGGTATTATTATAATTTAAAAAGACATCACACGGTAATACTATTTAATATAGTTACTTTTTATTTGATTTTAAAAGTAAAATTATAAAAAATATTTGGTCATTGATTTTTAGGAAAACTCACAGATTTTTAAACTAACATTCAACATTCAACATTTTTTAAAATATTCATTTAGAATTATTTGTTAATTTTTTGTTACATATACACCCTAATTAGTCTCTCTCTCTCCATCTACATTTTAATGTGCATACATACATATAATCACTTATGAATTTTTAATTATTTTTATTTATAAATCATACATTTATTTTTGTAAAAATAATATAAAACTAATAAAGAGTATATATTTTAAATTAATAAATTATTTATTAATCAATAAATAGATAACTCCTCTAAAATAACAAATTTTTAATATTAAGAGTAATAACAAAATATATTTTTAATGTTTGAAAGTTTTATTATAGATAAATTAAAAAAAATAATAATTTGATTTCCAAAACACCTGCCTCTTATTTGATGACTAATGAAAGACAAAACAATATTTTCAAGAAGAAAAGAAAGGTGGGAAGAAAAAGTAAATGAAGATTCTCTTTATTTGCACCGGCATGATTGAATCGATATTAAAGGGTAAACATGTAATTTTACACCCTATTAATATGTGCTACCGTTTGGTTAAGAATAATGGAGATAAAGCGTCTTTTAATTGAAACATAGCATCGAAATGACAATACCTTAAACCTGAAGGGGGTAATTTAGAATTTTCCTATCATTTTATCAGCAAATTAACAAATAGGCTAATTGATAATTTTCCTACCATTTTATCAGCAAAATAAACAAGGTACCTAAAATAAGTAATTTCACTAAAAATTTAATGCCATTTGGGCTCTTCACTTAATATATTTGAGTTATTTTCATCCATTCCTTATAAAATAAATAATTTTACAAATATAATTATTAAATTATAATATCATAAATTCAATTTGGCTCGTGGCTTTCTTTTGCTAACGGAGCCAACTCAAACCGGTCGGTCCTTTTTACCTTACAATTTTGAGCGGGACTAAATTTCCAGAGGCAAAAAAGGAAATGGTGGCGTACTTCTACTGTGTACGTCATCATCATTCAACTTACCTTACGTGGCAGTATCAGATAGATCCAAAACAGGAGCCACTTATTTAAAAAGAATTTCATATGTGCGCTGTCTTCCCAGCTTTCAATTTTTAAATAATACAAGTACAAAATTCAAAACCACACTGATTAAAAAATCATAACCGATTAATCATTTTATTTTATATTTTCGGGAATTTTTTTTTCCTGGTAAATGTCGAATCGCAATTTCCTTTAATAATTTAATTGCAGAATTTTGTATTCATAATTCTTTATGTTGCAGATTCTATTTTTAATTTTTAATAATGATTTATGTTATCTGGTAATCGTTGATGCGTCTTCACCTTCATAAATTTTATAGGCAAAAGCAGTGCGGATCTTTTTTTCTTATTGGCAATTTAGAACAGGTTCAACGTCGTTTAAACCTGTGAGTTTTCTTCGATTTTTATACTGTACAGTGGATCTAATTTTAAGTAGATTTCATTTGTGCCATTCTATGACTTGGATGTGAATTGATTTTGTTATGCCAATAAAATTTTCATTTTATAAAAGGAGGTTTAAGGTCGCAGTTATTGATTTTCATCAATTTCTTCTTGTGCTCTTTATGAAGATGATATTATTATATTTAATTTACAAGAAACAATTACTCGCGTTGTTATTAATGCTAGAGTTTGTTTCACGTTAATTCAATAACTGCAGCACATATTTGATGCAGCGAAAATAAGCACAAGTACGGTTTCTTAAAGTGTTTTTTTCCACTATTGCTTTCCTTTTTTTTTCTTCTCGCTGGATAAGTCATCGATTTTAAACCTGTTGATTGTTTTTGAATGAGTATTTAGTATATGCATGTTGGAATTTCCTCTGCTTTTAACTTTCCTTTTATATTTTATTTGTTGGGTTTGTATATGCAAAGGCCTGAATCTTCCTGATATTTTTGTAAGTTCAAGCTTTGGATTCTAGTGTGACGATTGTTTTGTTTTGGATTGTTGTCATATATACAATTATTAAATTCAGTGTGTTGCAAATATTATTGCAGGTGAGAATGTTGATGCAGAGTACTGCTTCGACTTCTGTTGAAGCGGCGATGCCCTTTGCCTCAAATCATAGGGAACAAGACTTCTTGTTCCCATGGGTGCGAGCTAAAACATGGCAAAGTTGTTCAGAAAATATACTACAGAAAAGTTCAGTTATAGTATTTCCAATTGAGTCAGAAAAAGATGAAGGGTCTATATCTGTAGTAAAGGGTTCTTCAAGAACTCGAATCAAGTATGATAATAGTGTTGTTATAGCTCTTCCTGCACCACTGTGTATTAAAGATTTTGGACATTCTAAAGCTTTTGTTCATTCTGAAAGGCCTTATGGCAATCCTCATTTAGAAGTTAAATGTTCTAGTGATCATGATGTTGATTTTAAATCTGGGACTGTAGAGAATAAAGAGCTTAGATCTGATGGTATTCATACGTTGACATCAGAGGCAGGAATTGACATAAACGTCGAAGGTAATGACATGTACGATTCTGATATTTCAGGGTTGGAGATGTTAGATGAAGATCTTTCAGTAAGGGAACTCTGTGTTTCTCTTCTTAAAAGTTACGGTTTACATGTAGCTGAGGCAGATTGTTGTATAAGAAGCAGTGCTTCGGCAGAAGTCTTGGAAACTAGAAATGAAAGTAGTTTTACCATTCTTGTAAGATTTGTGGGAAGTCAGATGATATTCTAAATATTTGCTTTGTGACAATTGTGGTGAGGTGTTTCATGCATCTTGTTTCGATCCCCGGATAAAGTTTCTGTCAACTGATAATTGGTTCTGTCATTGCTATTCCAATTTGGAGCACAAGGATTCACAACATAATCCTTTTCTGAAGTCACCGAGCAATAGTTGGAGCTATGGAAAAGCTAGATTTGAAATGGGACCAATAGCATTAATGCTGAAATATCCTGAGCCATATAGATCTCGTGTTAGAATGGGCGAATCATTTCAAGCAGAAGTTACCGACTGGTCCAATCAAATTTCCAAGTATGTCATATTTTTGGTGTTAAATTAGTATCTTAGTTCTTTAACACGAGTTTGTTGCACTTTTCACTTTTTGTTTTTCAGTATTGCATACACATGTAATGGTGTTTACAATGTAGTGGCGGAGGTAAAGACTGCATATGTATGCTTATAATCTGCTTTTATGAAGTTTTTGTGTTTCTATTAGTTTCATGGTTATGATGTAAATGTTATAGGTTGGAAAAAAAATGGTTAATAGTCATTTCATAGCCTTAATAAAAATCTGCATTGAACATATAATATTAGAATAAGACGGCAGTTGTTTTGTTTGTCTGCCTATAAACTTCAATATGTGGTTTGTATTTATTTTTATGTTCTTTCTTGTTAGAGGCCACCACTATTAGGTTTGTTATTACTAATTATGGATGCTTTAGCAATACATCATGATTATATTAAGTGTAGACTCTCTATTTCTTATTTGAATTGGTTTGGTAGCTGTGAATACATAATGTTTAGTTTACTTTCTGGTGGGAAATATAAAAGTAATGTCGTTGATGCTACAGAGCTCCATTTTCTGAAGTTCAAACTGCTGACTGGGATTGTTCTTGCTCCGTTTGTTGGGACCCATAATTTTTCCCATAATTAATTTAGGGCAACAAATTCACTGATAATTATTCTTACCAGAATTATTCTTTGATGAGTGATCAGTACGAGTCAAGACTCAATAGAAAAAATTATCAATTTTCCACTGCCTGATCCCATAATGATTCAGTTTGTTTTCTCTTTTCTTCAGCAGTTAGAAACAAGTGAAGTTCTAAGACATTTAAGGTATATAGAGCAGGTATGCACTCATATTTCATAATATGTTGTTGCGATTGTGATTCTGGTGACTACTGGATGTTTGTAGCCTCTTAACAAGATTCAGAACTGTCGTCTAGTTTAATCATTAATACAATTTATCATTATCCAGTATTTGTTTGTAGAGCATACTTCATCTTCTATATTTAAAATTTACAAGGATGTTTTGATTTGTTGTTACAATCCACTTTATCCTATTCTCTATATTCGAAAAAACTTGATTAATTGCTTTATGGTTATGGTTGCATTTAGCTATATTGATTGATTTCTTATATAACACATATTTATGGCATCTTACCTTACGAATTTTCAACTTCTGTGTAGCTGAGATCTCGCTTCGGCATTAAGAAGAGAAAATATACCTACAAAATGGTGGATTCTCGGGATCCACGTAAGTGTTTTTTATTTTTTGTTTTTTCTGTTCGAGTATGCATGTTTTAAAGTTGTTTATTTTTCAATTTATCTTTTAGAAGTTGTTAATTGTAACTCAGTGAAATTAAGCTAAAATTTCTAACGTAACGTTGAATACAAATATCTAAATTAGTTTATTCGATTGTAATTTTAAAATACCCTTATAAATTTTGTTTATATTTTAATACAAAGTTAATTTAATCATCTAGGAGAGTATGATATGTCAAACCACTTGTACAAAGATATCTACGTATAGACTTTATAAATAAAAGAAACAAATGCATCATTTAGAATTATTCAGATTAATATATTCAAATTAATTCAAGTTTGAGATTCCAGATTTTAAATAAAAAAATAATCCTTTGTCAAGTGTTGTGCATGAGTAGTAATTTTAGATTACAACTAAAAGCTTCTAATACAGGTAACTTGTTTACATTTATCCAGATTTGGCTGCCCATATATCGGTTAATTGTTTGAATCTACTAAATACTGCCCATCATCGCTCGTGTATTCTAGTTTGTTTCCCCTCAATATTGTTTCGTCTTCCAGTTCCAGGGAAACCTGCGTCCAGTTTATCGTGTCTATTAACGTGAGAGGAATAACTTGGTCAACATATGATTTTCAATGAAAGTTTCTTCTCTTTGGGAAGTTCATTTAGATCCGGTACCCACGATGCAACATATTCGCCTTCTGGGTAATATGTTTGTGCCTGAAAAATTGTCAGTGTATCTTAAAAAATGTGAAGAAAAATGCTTAATTCTTAAAATTTATTGCTAGCTTAAATAAAAAGTCGATATATTAATGCCATTACTTGATTGGGGATGCTGAAATAATGATCTTCTCTTTGGTCATTACCAACTCCTTGAAACAACACAGAACAGACGGTTTTTAAGTTAAATCAGAACTCTTATTCATTGCAAAAATGAACTGGTGTATAACAACAACTGCTTTAGGAATTATAATGAAAGGGTTGTGAGGTGATAACTCAGATATTAAGTTATCTGTGCAAATTGGGAAGGACAGAATAAGCTTCAATTGGAATTGCACTCCCTCTGTTGTGTTTTGAAAGCATTGCAAGTAAAATGTTTGGTATAACAACTTTTGGTGGGATTTTTCATCAAGTGATTTCGCTGTATAGCAATAGCTTTGAAATTACAACAATTCAATTTCAAACATAATTTTAAGAAAACCAAATCACCTGCTCCGTAAGTCCAATTGCCATAATTGGAACAAGGGTCATAGTCCAAAAGACAAGACTCGAACCATTCTGCTCCCATGCGCCATTCAATGACAATTACAATCTGTAGACATATATGTCATTAACAAACGAAATGGTGACACAAAAATTATATGCACTAACTGATATAGGGATTCAAATTGGCAGGCAGACTTATGTTAGCAAATGAAACTGGCTTTACACTTTTCATAATAATCTTCGGCAATGATGTGTAACAATAGTGTCAACATGTGACTCAAGACACGAGTTTACCTGCCATTCTCTGTTTGACATGAACCAACTGGTTGATAGTTCCTTCATATTGGCATTGATGAGAGGATACCTAGGAGTTCGTAGAAGCAAGGAGAGGACCAAACATATAACATAAAATTTTTGTTCATATCTGACAAAATTTACATAAATGTTAATTGCAATAAGCTAGAAGTTTCAAAATGGAAGACACCTTAACTCTATGTAATTATTGAATGTACTTATTACGAAGACAACAAATTGCAAAATATTAAAGAGACATAGATGTAGCAATCTTCAGACTAAACAACATACCCAGTACAGCCATCTCTCCAAGACTCAAATGATTTCTGGTCTTCACTCCACTTCTACTCTAAATTTCTGGGGCCACCTAGAAACAGAAAATGGCCATGTGAAAGGAATGTAAAGTCTATACAAGTTCGTAACAATTTGAAATTATAGACCCTAATTCTCACTGATGCTGGTTCACATGAATTTCTGGGAAAGTCTTCGGTTCACCCATTCCACATGGGACCAATGACTGCAAGAGTGCCACGCCAAGACTTTCTCTGAATTTCTAGAAGCAGAAACATGTTTTAATCTTTACCTAAATGGAAAAGTGAATTTCCATACTTGAGTGAGACGAACCTGCAGTAATCTCTCCAAATCAATTTGAAAAAAGACCCTGAAAGGAAAAGGAAAAAAATTTTAATTGGAGGAAATTAATAAAACCATAGAACTGCACACTTGGTTTTCCAAAGTTCCCTTCGTAGGATTTAGTGGCTGAATCTAAACAAAATCGGTACAAAAAAGAGAAACAGGGGAAGAAAAGAGGGGGAAGCACCGGTGTGTGGAGTTGTTTGCTAGCCTTTTGCTTACGCATCTCTTCACTTAAGAGAACACCTGCCCAGAATTAGTCTCATATTTTGCCAGATGTACGATAAACTCCAATAGTGATATCTGAGATTGATCAAATTCACCTACCTGTTCATATATGTAGCGGGAAGAAAGGCTTCCTGAAGCAAGCCATGGAGAGAATTTCGTTGAGTAGTAAGGTCCTAACATCCCATTCCTCGTCTCTTTATATACCCAAAGAAGGTCCTGCAAATTACACAACTGATTCATGACTTTCATTTGTAATAATGAACAGATTGGCTGATGTCAAAATTGTATAGAAAATTGTAAATTTCGTTGTTAGTAAAGCTCAAGTGTAAACATAACAAGTAAAATTTTCTCACCTGCTTGCAGCAATACTTGTGTACTCTGCTTAGTGCAGCACTTTCACCACCAGCAAACTTCATGCCTCTACTATCCTGTATCAACTGCATATGTTGACTGAAAAAAATCTAGCTTCCACCCACAGCATGTACTTCATAAATTATAAATCTACGTTACATATAAACTTGCCTCCTGTGACTGACGTCCAAGCTGATCCCCAGTTGCCAATGGTAGGTGGTGATCCATGAGATGTCGGGATTTTAATGCAGCCTCGGACTGTACACTTAGCTTCAACAGCCTGCAAATTATGGTCTCATCAACATGAACAACAATTAAACAGAAAGCATCTCCACACACATGAAATTGGCAACTTGCCTTGCGAAACTGAGCATACACAACAGGTAGAGTGTTGGGATTGAACGGGATGTCATCTAAGTGATATAATGTGGTACCCCAAATCAATTGTAGCTTAGGGTGGTTTAAGGATTTGCTTTCAGATTGAGATGATAACACAACTTGCTGCAGATTTTTTCTGACCAATCTTTCCACATTTATCTCCTCACTGCAGGTTTCCTTCCGCGCATATACCTAACTAGATTTAATTGAATTCCCACATCCTCATGGTTCAATTAGCAGCTAGTAAAATCAAAATAATTTCAAATTCATTTCATATCAGACACCATTAAGAGGAAATCACTAAACTGTGTGAACTCCAAAAGATTTCACAAGAGAAAGAATAATTTCCTCCAGTATCCCATGTTGAATCAATAAGTTTAGACCTTAATTCACCAAATTCTTTCTTAAACCAGCTAAACATTCTATGGGAAATTGCGCTCTAAGTGTTGCAGAAAACAGAAAACAAGCAACTTATACTACATTGTTATAAAATATGAAAAAGATCAATACTCAAAAATATTATGCTGTACCTCTTGTTTTCGGAAAACTAAAATAGTATGTAGTCTGGAAAAGACGAGGATCAACACTATAAACCGGCAAAAACATTTCAGAAGAAGCCGAAACCTTCAACAAAACTTCATTGTCCAAAATTCTCAAATCATTTATGAACCAAACAACGGAAATTCCTTTACCGTTTCTCTTTTCTGTCTTTAATGCTTATCTTCCAAAAGTTTGTTGTACAATTCTCTCCGTTTCGTTAGAATTTACTTCAGGAACCTGGTAAATCATTTTCTATTGAAAGTTTTCATTCACATTCGAATTCCTTAAACCAGAACTCTGTTGAGAAAATTTAATAATTTGCACGGGAATTGACCTAGTTTTTAGAGTTTGTTTTTAACGTGAGATAGTGTCTATTTTTCATGTTGGTTTCAGTCATGTATTAGTCTATTTACAGGCCGTTTGTTTATCAATGAAAATGCAGAAAGTTTTTCAGCTGATTTCTTTATATCCTCTGCTTCTTACTGTTATTGTATAAACGCGTTTTATTAGTTGAGTTTATTGTTTATATCAAACTCATGGTTCTGAAGGCCAAATATTCGAATTTTGTAGTTTGTTCCGACGTAAAACTGACATTTTAAAGGAGATTGAAGAGAATGAGAACCTCATGTATGGCTTTTCAATTTTGTTCAAGCCCAGTTTTAACTTTCAAGCATTTGGGAAGTTTACACGTGGAATGGACGATTCGTTAATGACGTGGCATCTTTCTAGCCAATGGGCTGGTCCAACGGGGACCTGTTTTAATACAACTACAGGTACAGGAACAGGATATCGCTGAATTGCTTTTCTTCGTTCTATTTGCTTTAATTTATTATTGTATGGATAAATTTCAAATGGATAAAGCAGTATTGTCTTTTAAAAATCAATTATCATAAACTGTAAATAAAAAATTACCATATCCTTAAATGAGCATAGTTCACCAACTAGCCTTTTAGTCTAGTTGACTGGAAAGCTTGAGCCTTCAAAGCTTCAGGTTACCATGTACTCCATACAACCTACTTTGAGTTGGAGCGAAGGTTACTCACCCTTTTGAGGTGAATCTCTAGATTCCACCCATAGATTCTCCAACAGAGATAAAATAAAAAAAATAACATAATTCTCATTACTGTATTTCTTTTATAGAAGGTAATTTAATTTTCTAAAAAATTATCCAATTAGATAATCTGCAAGACTTTCGGTCTCATCACAATTTTTTCTAGCGTGAAGGCTGTCGAGATATGTATATTTTGGAGGGATTTTTCCATGTCTATATACAATAACAAAGTAATATAGACCCCATGGACAAAGAATTTCCAACATTGCCTAGACCAAATTTGAATGGATCAAAAGAGAATTATTTTTTTCTTCTTCCATAAACTTTAATACAAATAATTATTTGGTTCAAATTTTAAGAAAAGAGCAAGTCTAAACAGACCGAAAGTAAGAAACCTTTAGGTTAGTGAACGACTACAGGAAATGATGCCTCTTCTAAGAAACCCTTAGGTTAGTGAACGACTACAGGAAATGATGCCTCTTCTATGGTTTTGGTTAGTGAAAAGGAGATTTTTCTCACAAACATTTTTCTGTACTTAATATAAATGAGATTTTGAAGATTTGTCATATATGACATGTAAAAAGGTTTCAATTCTGAGATACATATAATTATGCTAATTTCACTTTGCTTCATTTATTCAACTCTCAGTACACTATATCAAAATTATAGACCATTGTAGCAGTGTGACAAGAAATCATTACCAGCAGCAGTGAGTATCGTTTCTATCTTTCAGCAAGAGCTCTGTTAAAACAAATTCAGACTGCAATGACTGGAAAGTAACTCTCTTCCGTTCAACAGCAGCCTTTTAAGTAGACAATCGAATTGCCAATCTGTGAAAACTTGTGCACGGGAAAATATTTTAGCATAGAGTAAATAAAAGATCATGTATTGCCCATAAAGTAGGAAGGAAATATGATATTAAGTGCGAAGAGGAAATATAGCAGATGATACCTAATGATGGTATTTTTGACCCTTCAGAATAGTCCATGACCTGAAATGTAAGAAGTGAAAGTGAAGGAATCTAATTACTATGTTCCAACTGAATCACACAGTACAAAAGCAAAAATTGCTAACACAATTATTATGTGGTCAAATATCCAACATACGTGCAACTTTCCTCACCACTATCAAATGCCCAAATCCTGAAAGAGAAGCATCTCTGAGGCAGTCTAGCACAGACTCACAAATTCTTAACATAATCACTGTGTCTAGGATTGAGCAGAAGAACTAACCCCTTAATGGTTCCTAAACAATTGTACTCTAGAATCTGACCTAGTTTCACTAAGAAACAGATGTTAGTATTAAAATTAATACTCAATGAGGAATACACTTTTGTTTTTGTTTGTAACATTACCAAGTGGTCACTCTCAAGATTCAAAATTGTTCATGCATGCTTAACAGCCCAAGATTTTCCCTGATTCAGCAGACATTGGCCTTTAGGTTTCAAGAATGAAAAAGATATTTAATCCAGGATGGAATTTCAGATTATATTGCCTCACCTATAAAGTTGTTCCATGAGTACAAGCAATGCAATTTGATGATTTAAGACCATTGAAGACAACTTGATTGATACATTGGCACGTTCTCTCATTTTTCGTCCATGGCCATGAGGTCCACCAATGCAAAATGATATTCTTGACGCTCCCTGCACAGAAAAGAGTAGCAATTATCCAGTGTTGATCGTGTTCAAAATTCAAAAAACAAAAAACAACGAGATGAACAAAAAAAAGGCCCCCTTTTCCTGCATCTGGTTCAATTCATCAAATAGTAAGTATTTCGGGAGATTAAACATTTTCTGCTCCCATTCAAAAATTTGTTGCTCTGTTATCAGTTATCTCTAGCAAAATGAACATCATCTCCCACAAGACACACCAAAAGGGCTTGACATATCAAGACTATCAATTAACGGACATCATATTAAGCTCTCACAGAATCTTGCCAAAAAACAAGCTTAATACACATTTCCACGCACACCTTTGAGAGGCGGAAAATTCCATTCATAGACTATGTAACATTGATGCCAAAATAGAGAAATAAATAAAAGGCAGTCCTCACTGTATTCCCCGCATCTCCCACCAAATCAGCCATCTGCTCAGAACCTATGTCTAGCCCATTCTCATCCAACATGACAACCTAAAATTCCATTGAAACCAATATGGTAAGATCTCCAAAATAAAATTGACTCCATCAAGCAGTAGCCAAGATCGAGACACTTAACACGAAAAAACTAAATTGACATAGTAATCTACCATGTAAAGCAGTTAAAGAATATACCCAATCATCAGATTTTATAATGTTCGTCATCGCCGTGTCTTCATCCTCAACCTGAGCCTTCACATCACTACAATTCAACAAAAACACAATAAAAATTGAAATTTCGAAGAGAAGTTTAAATTACAAGAAATAGTTAGTACCGAGCATTTTTAGGATTGGATCGAACTTGAAGATCATCAACAGGACAATAATGTTCAAGCTTCCCAATATACTCATCTACAACTAATTGTACGCCTGCCGACCTCTTCTTCCCAGTTGTTATAACACGTATGGGTAATGCTCTCTGCTCAAAATCAAACTCAAAACAATTAGTGTATTGCTGAAATCCTAGCTAAGAATTCATATTCAATCGAGTGAACTGCGAAGATGAAACCTGGAAAAAGATAGTTGTTTTACCACTGATTGGCCGGTGTATTTACAACCTTTGCCTGAAAATTTTGATCCCAATTAACAGATGAAATGAAAGATAATGACTAATTCTTAATGTTTTTAAAGTGAAAGAAACCTGGAGAAGGAATGGAGTTCTTCGCGTGAGCTCTGGCACAGGCGCAGAATGAGATTGTCATCTTAATGTAATCTGTCATAATCAGTCTTTCGTTTCACTCGACCATAAAAATTAAGATGAACTGAAATATCTTATCGCGCTTTTGAATGAAACGGCAAGCGAACGAGACGGCGTCGTTTTGCCAGTTCCGCAATGTTCTCTTCTTGAACTTACCAGTTCCCATCACGAAACAATGATATAAAATTCCGTTAAGATCGCTGCCTGGTGATCTTCTGCCTTCAATTTTACTTCCGTCTGAGTTTGGTTTGAGTTCGACATTGCGATTGCTCTCTTATTGGGAATTTGATTGATTGATTGATTGATCAATCTGATCAGATGCCGGGGTACGAGAAAGTGGTGACAGGGAAGCTGAAACTGAAAGGCAAAGCTCTTCTTGTGAAAAGCAATAGAATTTCCGAAAAGAAAGAAGAAGAAGCACAAAATCAGCCATAACTCATTTTTCGGTCAGTGTTTGTATATGTTTTTATGTTTTCTAATGAATTTTCCAGTGTATTTTGTTAGCTGGTTTCAGTTACATTGTTTTTCGTGGTTCTTTTCACTTGATGGAATTTGTTCCTTTTCGGAGGTTGTTAGGTGGAAACACACTGGCTGCTGATACAATTGAAACTGAAAATGCGGCCGCTGCTGCTGCTGCACCCGATGATTATCTGACGCCGGCGGAGAGACGGTACTTGGAACGGTGGGAGCAAATTGATCACCAAAGACTGGCTAAAATGGCTAGCGAATCGCACCGTGATCGTATTCAAGAATTCAACCAGTATCTCGCTAATTTAACAGAGCATTAGACATTCCAAAAGTTGGCCCTGGATAATTTCGTCTGCATTTATCGCTGTAATACTTGCAGTTTCTTATATCGTACTCTTGCAAAATTCAAAATTATTAGGGATTTCTAATACTTCTCTCTGATGTTTTGCATGTTAAAATTTTTCATGTCAGTTTGTAAGAAATTTTTGTTATGCGACACTTGATTTGTAGCTTTTCTGCAAACACAATTCAGTAGTTTGTGATATTGACAAATTTTAGAGAGACACTAGAAACAAAACGTTACTCCGCCTCAACGGAGAGGCAAAGGCTAAAGCTGTTTACTTGCGTATTTGTAAAACAAATAGCGAACCACTAGATACCAAGCCCAGCCTGATAGTTTCATCTATGTATGTAATCTGCAACTTAACTTCACTCCCACCGCGGTCCTTGAACTCCAATCATCCAACTTTGATTTCCGATGGTTCAAACACGACTTGAATACGTTGTCATCGAAAGCCTTAAGCATTCCTGTACATTTAGAAGGACAAATCAATGAACAATTCATAACACCAACTTCTGTAAGAGAAAAGAGGGTATACGACCTTTTGACAAGTGATTTGCTGCTTCATTTACAAATACAGGAAAAGGAAAAGTCGAAAGACTCTACCTTTCAAAGAGACCTCTCTGACAAGGAAACCTAGAGCAGTGAACGAAACTTTGTTCCTCACAGTGGTTGGAGCTTCAATTGCCTGAATCATCTCCTTCGTTTTGGAAAAAGACGGCCAACTGCACTTCTGTAGCCACCTCCAGGTGATGTTGGATTTGAACAGTACATAACATCCTCCTCGGTAAAACACTAGCTCTATACTTTTAACTCAAAATTTAATGACTAATAATAATAGTGTTGATGTTCAAATTCTTTAAGGACGAAAAATTAACGCATCACACAAATTTTATTATTGCGGTCAATGTAGAACTTTCTCGAATTCTTAAAATCACAAAAAAACGAGATAGGAGTAAAGCTGAATTATCGACGGGTAAATTTCGACGCTCAAGTCAGTGGATTATTTAGGAGTCAAATAAAAATAAAGGAAGTTTGTGTGTTTGACTGTTTTTTATCGATCTGAAAAGTTGGGTTCGAGAAATATTTGTGAATATAATCCCTGTTTCTTAACTGTTGAAAGATGGCCCTCCTAAGAAATTTCTTCCAAAAGAATCTTCCTTCATGTATTGTTTTCACCTTTTACAAGGCCTCTACACGTGTGAGCATCGGAGAACGAGAATTTGATTAGACAAGAATAAGTATGGTGGTTGGGTCAATTTTTTCACCACTCCTTCACGTTAGGTCTGAAGTAACAATGAGTGCCTGTAACTTGCAAGGCGTGGCATACTCTAACGTGATGGGACGCTTGAACAGTTACTTGATCAACGTTTCTTTCGATCCCATTCACAACTTCCGTTTTTGAAATAAAGGCATTAGATCACCTCAGTAATTAAGGTGGGTATCGAGATACCGAGGAGACCAGAGCCGGGTTAGGCCTCCTGCTTAGTAACGGCTGGGGTCAGAAAACTTCAGTTGAGCAGGTATCGAATTGGTAAAAATCATCAACATAAATCTCCCAAGTTTCTGCTATTACGAAGCAAGAGTAAAAATTTAAATGCTTGTTTTGGCCAAGGCGATTTAAATTCTGATCTGAGAATCATTGTGCTTTTA
>JAWDEX010000018.1:13157962-13171613 GCA_035221805.1 Trichilia hirta | reverse complement strand
GTGAAAGGAATGTACAGTGAATACAAATTCATAATAATTTGAAAGTTTAAACCTATTCCTCACTGACTCGGCGTGGTTGCATCTAAGACTTTCTTTGAATTTCTAGGAGCAGAAACATATATTCATCTTTACCTAAATGGAAAATTGAATTTCCATATTTGAGGGAGATGAACCTGAAGTAATCCCTCCAAATCAATTCGAACAAAACCCTGAAAGAAAAAATGAAAAACAATTTAATCGGAGGGAATTAATAAAACCATAGAACTGCACACTTCTGCCAGTTCAAAATTGAGCAGTTAGTTTTTCAAAGTTTCTCTGGTAGGATTTAGTAGCAGAATATAAACAAAATCAGTACAAAAATGGGAAACAAGGGAAGAAAAGAGGGGGAGAAGCACCAGTATGTGAAGCTGTTTGCTAGCCTTTTGCTTTCGTATCTCTTCACCTAATGGAACACCTGCCCAGAATTAGTCTCATATTTGGCCAAATGTAAGATAAACTACAATAGTGACATCTGAGATTGATCAAATTCATCTACCTCTTCATATATGTAACGGGGAGAAATGCTTCCCGAGGCAAGCCACGGAGAGAATTTTGTCGAGTAGTCAGGTCCTAACATCCCATTCCTCGTATCTTTATATACCCTAAGAAGGTCCTGCAAATTACAAAACTGATACATAACTTTTGTTTGTAATAAAGAGCTGATTGGCTGATGTTAAAATTATATAGAATATTGCGAATTTCATTATCAGTAAAGCTCAAGTGTAAACATAACAAGTGAATTTTTCTTGCCTGGTTCCAGAAATACTCATTTACTCTGCTCAGTGCAGCGCTTTCACCACCACCAAACTTCATGCCTCTACTAACCTGTGTCAACAGCAAATGTTGACTCAAAAAATCTGGCTTCTTTCCACAGTGCGTACTTGGAAAAGTATAAATCTACATTACATATAAACTTGCCTTCTGTGACAGAAGTCCAAGCTGATCAATTGAAGGAACTGATCCCCAGTCGCCAATACTTGGTGGCGGTCCAAGAGATGCCGGGATTCTAACACAACGTCGGACTGTACACTTAGCTTCAACAGACTGCAAATTATGGGCTCATCAACATAAACAACAATTGAACAGAAAGTAATTTCCTATCTGTCCACACACAATAGTGGCAACTTGCCTTACGAAACTGAGTATACACATCAGGCAGAGTACTGGGATTGAACGGGATGTCATCTAAGTGATACAATGTGGTACCCCAAATCAATTCTAGCTTAGGGTGGTTTAAGGATTTGTCTTCGGATTGAGATGATAACACAACTTGCTGCAGATTTTTTCTGACCAATCTTTCCACATTTATCTCCTCACTGCAGGTTTCCTTCTGGGCATATACCTAACTTGTTTCAATTGAATTCCCACATCAACCAGTAAAATCATAATAATTTCAAATTATTAGACACAAATAAGAGGAAATCACTCAACTGTGCGAACTCCAAAAGATTTCGCAAGAGAAGGAATAATTTCCTCAGGCTTCCCATATTGAATCAATAAGTTTAGACCTCGATTCATCAAATTCTTTCTCAGATCAGCTAAACATTCTATTAGAAATTGAGCTCTAAGTGCTGCAGAGAACAAGAAAATTATACTCCATTGTTATAAAACATGAAAAAGATCAATACTCAAGAATCTTATGCTGTACCTCCAGTTTTCGGAAGACCGAAATAGTGTGTATTCTGGAAAAGACGAGGATCAACACAGTAAATCGGTAAAACCATTTCAGAAGAAGCCCAAGCCTTGAACAGAACTTCATTGTCCAAAATTCTCAAATCATTTCTGAACCAAACAATGGAAATTCCTTTATCGTTCCCCTTCTCTGCCTTTATTGTGTATCTTCCAAAAGTTTGGCGTACAAATCTTTCCATTTCATTACAATTAACTTCAGGAACCTTGTAGATCATTTTCTGTAGAATGTTTTCATTCATATTCGAATTCTGTAAACTGGAACTCATGGTTTTGAAGGACGAATATCCGAATATCTGAGTTTGTTTTGACGGTAGAATGAGAGTTTCTAAGGAGATTGAAGAGAGTGAGTTACGTAGGTTTGCCATGGGCGCGTCTTTTCGATTTTGTCCAAGACCAGTTTTACATTTTAGGCAGTTGGGAAGTTGACACGTGGAATGGACTATTGTTAATGACGTGGCATTTTTGTAGCCAATGGGCTGGCTCAACGGTGATCTGTTTTAATAGAGACCACAGAATATGGCTGAATTGCTTTATTTCGTTCGATCTATTTGCGCTTTAGTTTATTATAGTACAAATTAATTTCAAATGGATAAAGCAATATTGTCCTTAAAAATCAACTAGCATAGACTGTAAATAAAAAATTGTCATAATATCTTTTAGTAAATGAGCATAGTTTTTATTACTTTCTTTCTTTTATAGAAGATAATTTGATTTTCTTAATAAAATTATCCAATTCGTTAATCTATTAGACAATTCTTCCAACATCACATAGACCAATTTTGAATGGATCAAACTGGAGTTAATTTTTTTTCATCTTTAATAACCTTTTATACGAATAATTAATTATTTGGTTCAACTTTTGAGAAAATTGAACGATCGCTAGAAATGATGCTGCTTCTATAGTTGAAAGGAGATTTTTCTCACAGCTTTTTTTCTATACTTGGGGAATATAAATGAAATTTTGAAGATTTTTCACATAAGACATGTAAAAGGGTTCACTTTGACTTATATAATTATGTTAATTTCATTTCATTTCGTTCCAGATGGTATTTAACTCTCAGTACATTAAATCCAAATTATAAACCATTGTAGGTGTGCGACAAGAAATCATTAACAGAAGCAGCTGAGTTATTTTTCGACCTTTCAGCATCGGCTCCGTTCAAACAAATTGTGACTGCAGACGACTGGAAAGTAACTCTTTTCAATCCAACCGCAACATTTTAAGTAGACAAACAAATTGCCAATCTGTAAAAACTCGCATATAAATATTTTAGCATAGAGGGAAAAAAAAAAATCACGTATTACCAGGAAAGTAGAGGGGAAATATGATATGAAGTGTGAAGGGAAAATATAGCATATGATACCTAATGATGGTAATTTTGCTCTTGCACTGTGTTTCAACTGGATCACACAGTACAAGAGCAAAAATTGCTAATACAATTATTATGTAGTAAACATAACTTTCTTCACCTCTATCAAATATCCCAATCCTGAACGGGGAAAATTCTCGGAGACATTCTGGCACAGACCAGCAAATTCTTAGCATAACCACTGTGCCTATGATTGAGTAGAAGAACTAACTCCTTAATGATTCCCAAAGGATACTTACTACTCTTGAGTCTGACCTAGTTTCACAATGATATTAGTATGGAAATTCAATTCTCAAGAAGGAACAAATTTTAACAAGTGGTCATTCTCAAGTTTCGAAATTGTGCATGCATGCTCAAGACTTTCACTGATTCAGCAGACAATGGATCCTAGGATTTCAAGAACGAAAAAATATTGAATCCAGGACGGAATTCCAGATTACATTGCTTCACCTATAAAGTTGTTCCATGATTACAACCAATGCAATTTGATGATTTAAGACCATTGAAGACAACTTGATCGATACATTAGCATGTTCCCTCATTTTTTGTCCATGACCGTAAGGTCCACCAATGCCAAATGATATTCTTGAAGCTCCCTTCACAAAAACGAGCAGCAATTATCCAGTTTTGATCATGCTCAAAATTCAAATAACAAGATGGAAAGAAAAAGTCTCCTTTTCTTGCATCTGGTTCAACCCACAAATAGTAAGGACGCAGGGTGATTAAACATTTTCTGTTCCCATTCTAACATTTTTTGATCTCTTGCCACTTATCTCTGGCAAAATAAACATCATCTCCCACAAGACACACCAAAGAGGAATAATGTAGCAAGACTATCAACCAATGGGCATCGGATTATGAGCATATTTGGTATTGAGGTGCTGTGGCCACATGGCTTACTTTTGACTTTTACTCCACGGTTATTGCTGTGGAATAGAAGCTAAAATATTAAATTTTAATTAAAATATGGGTGGATTTCATTAAAAATTGGTACTGCCAAACATATTTTGTAAATTTACTTTCAAAACCAAGTGGAAACCCGCTATTCCAAACATGTCCTATGCTGTTACAGAATCTTGCCAATAAACAAGCTTAACACACATTTCTACGCCCACCTTTGATGGGGAAAAGTTCCATTCATAGATTATATAACATTGATGCCAAACAAATAAATAAAAAAATAAAAATTTAAAGGCATTCCGCACTGTATTCCCCGCATCTCCCACCAAAATAGCCGTCCGCTCAGACCCTATGCCTAGTCCATTCTCATCCAACATGACAGCCAAAAATTCCATTAAAACCAATATTGTCAAGGTCTCCAAACTAACTGTTATCTCTTTTAATTTCCAAAATAAAATCGACTCCATTAAGCAGTAGAGAAGATCAAAACACTGAACATGGAAAAAACTAAATTGACATGGTAATCTACCATTTAAAGGAGTTTAAGAATATAGCCAATCATCGGATTTTACAATGTTCATCACCGCGGAGTCTTCATCCTCCACCTGAGCTTTCACATCACTATAATTCAAACAAAACACAATAAATTGAAACTTCGAAGAGAAGAAGTTTAAAATACTAGAAATTGTCAGTACCGAGCATTTTTAGGATTGGATCGAACTCGAACATGATCAACAGTACAATAATGCTCAAGCTTCCCAGTTTACTTATCTACAATTAATTGTACACCTGGCAACCCCTTTTTCCCAACTGTGATAACACGTATAGGTAATGCTCTCTGCAAAAAATTAAAATCAAAACAGTTAATGTATTACTAAGAACCTGGCGATGAATTCATATTCAATCAAGGAACTGCGAAGATGAAACCAGGAAAAAGTAGTTGTTTACCACTGCTTGGCCGGTGTATTTACAACCTTTGGCAGAAAATTTCGATCACAGTCAACTGATGAAAGGAAAGTTTATGACTAATTCTTAATATTTCTTTAGAGCAGAAGAAACCTGGAGAAGGAATGGAGTTCTTCGCCCGAACTCTGTCACAGGCGCAGAATGAGATCATCATCTTAAGGTAATCTGTGGTTACCAGTCTATCGTTTCATTTGGCGATAAAAGATAAAATGAAGGGTAATATCTTATCACGTTTTAGCGTGAAACGGTAATCGAACGAGACGGTGTCGTTTACCAGCTCTACGCAACATGTCTGTTACCACTGCGAAACAATGATATAAAGTCTATCAGTTGTTCTTATGTCCTCAATTTGACTTCCGTCCGTGTTTGGTTAAATCTCGAATTGCTTTCTTCTGAGAACTCGATTGATTGACTGACCATATCAGATGTAGGCGTACGAGAACGTGGTGACAGACAAGCTGAAGCGTAAAGGTAAAGCTCTCCATGCGAAATGCGGTGGAATTTCCAAAAGTAAGAAGCAGCACAAAATCAGCCAGTACTCATTTGTAGGCTCGTGTTATATATGTTCGTATGTTTTTTCAAATGAATTTTACATTGTATTTTGTTAGCTGCTTTCAGTTTGGATTTTCTTTTCCCTGGTTCTTTTTCACTTGACGGAATCTGTTCCATTTGGAGTTTGTTAGGTGGAAATACAGTGTCTACTGATAAAATTTGAAACTGAAAATGCTGCTGCTGCCGCCGCACCTGATGATTATCTGACGCCGGCGTAGACACGGTTTTTGGAACGTTAGGGAGCAAATTGATCGCCAAAGACGGGCTAAAATGGCTAGCAAATCGCACCGTGATCACGTCGAGGAATTCAGCCAGTATCTCCCTAATCTAACAGAGCATCATGGCACCCCAAAATTTGGCCCTGGATATGTCATACTTGCAGCTTCTAATATTGTACTTTGTTGCAAAATTCAAAATTAATAGACATTTCTAATACTATCTCTAATGATTTGCATGTTAAAACTTTTCTTGTCAGATATTTTTATGAGGAAGTTTTGTTATAACACACTTGATTTCTAGCTTTTCTGCCAACACAATTCAACAATTTGTGACGTTGACTAATTTTAGAGAGATACACAAGAAACAAAACGTAACTCCGCCTCAGTGGAAAGGTAAAGGCTAAAGCTGTTTACTTCCGTCTTTGGAAAACAAATAGTGTACCTCTGGATCCCAAACCCAGCCTGATAGTTTCATCTATATATGTAATCTGCAACTTAACTTCACTCTCACCACCATACCGGAATTCTAATCCTCCAACTTTTAGTTCTGGTGGTTCAAACACAACCTGAATCCATTTGTCATCCATAGCCATAAGCTTTCCTGTACATATACAAATAAATACTAATCAATGCACAATTCATCACACCAGCTTCAAAGAAAAGAAGGCATATGACGTTTAAACAAGTGATTTGCTGCTTCATTTACAAAACAGGAAAACGACAAGTGGAAAGAATCTACCTTTCAAAGAGACCTCTCCGTCAAGGATACCTAAAACAGTGAAAGAAACCTTGTTCCTCACAGTGTTGGGAGCTTCAACTGCCTGTATCATTTCCTTTGTTCTGAGAAAAAGGCGGCCAACCGCACTTCTGTACTCTCCTCCAGGAGATGTTGGATTTGAAGAGTACATCACATCCCACTCTGTAAAACAGTAGCTCTGTGCTGTTAACCCAAAATGCAATGACAAATAATAGTTTCAATCAGAGAAAAATGCAGTTCGACACTGCAACTTCAACTAGCAGAGAACGCAGCAATCATAATTTTTCCTTCTACATAATTAGCTACTTTAATTAAGTGATAGCAAGGTGCTAGAAACAAAGATCTCCTAACATTCTAATCAAGGTTTCATCATTCTATGTAGCAAGATCAAGAAATAGGATATGTTTGATACCTCTGGCTTAGTTAAAAATTTCTGTCCAGAGCAGCAGCTGACTTTAATTCCACAGCACCTCAATACCAAACATATCCTCAAGTCCACAAAATAAAATGTTATACTGCTCCCCCAAAGTTTGGCACATGATCTCATATGAAAACTTTCGATTTCTAGTGTCAACAACATTATGAAGTATAGATCAACCTAAATTTCACAAATGAAGTATAAAGTAAACAATGTTCCATTCCAAATTCATCCAACTTGAGAATAGAGAGAGAGAGAGAAAGAAACCCAGAAAACAGGTCTCCGGATATCTAACTCAGCATGCATTGAATTCTAAGGTTCATTTTTTTAAAATTCTTAAAAAAAAAAAAAAATAGAGAGATGAAAAGCTAAAGTTAAGCGCATTCTACAGCCATTATACGTTATAATAAGAGATTACCTCCAAAGATTAAAGGGCATTTTACTGGTTCTTCAACACAGTATTTCTGCAATTCTTGAGCTACTTCAGCGACCTCTTTGTGTCCTTCTTTACTTAGTGAAACTCCTCTATCTGTTTGTGTAACCTAAAGATTGTAACTTAAAAGTTTGGTTCTTCACCCAAGTCACTAATTACTAAAAGTAGCTTAAAAGCAATCGACAAAAGAAAAAAAAAAAAAATTTCTGAAAGCAAGCAAGGAATCTAACCTTGGAGAGAATAGAAGCAACCAGATCATCCTGACCGGCTCGTAATTCTGTGTTGGAGATCGAAACGGCCTTAACGATTCTCAGCGACCTGCTCAGCTGCTTCTCGCAAGGAAATGAAACTGTTGAAAACAAGTCTAAATGTTTTGAATTAGATTTGATGGAGACTTTAGGTTTTGAAACAGGGGATGGAACTGTGAGAGAAAATAAACAAGCCATGGAATGGGGAGTCGAAGATTCCAGCGGAGAAAATTACAGATTTGCGAAAGATGATTTTATGCGTCATGAACAGATGATGGATTAGGTAATGCCAGCTAGATCGGCCGATCTTAAAGTGGGACCCCCATAACATTATTCTACCCATTTTTTTTGCAGCCACGTAAGCAGATTTTGTTTTGCATTATCCGCAGTCTGTTTTGCGGATTTTGTTTATTGTATCAAAATATATTAATTTTGTACAATATAATCTAAATTTATTATCTAAATATATCATGCCTATCGTAATGTAGTGACACTAAATTAGAAAATTAACTAAAAAAAATCATTATTAATTAAAATACTGTACTTGCTTCGTACTTTAATAAAATTGTTTTTTATTAAATAAAAAATAATCCCATTAAATTTAATATTAAGAGATTATTTTATACTATTAGATATTGTGTAAAAGTAATATATGAGGTATTCACTCCATATATATATATATTTAATTTTTGGTTTTTGATTAGATTAACTTTATTTTTAATTTTTATTTTTTATATTTAATTGCAAATTATGTTAGTTTTATTTAATTTTTATCTTAAATTTATTAATAAATATTTTATTATTGAATTAATTTTTATATTTATAGAATTAGATTATTTAAACCTTTTGTTGTTTATCTTTAAGTTAATCTATGTTGTTTATGTGTTGTTGAATATTAATTTATTAAAATTAGGGAAGAAATTAAAAATTATAATTTAGTGTTTATTGCTTAAAATCTAAATTTTGTTGAAATATTTGAAAAGTATTAAAAAGTATAAGGGGTTAAATGATATTTGACTCCACAGATTCCCAACGGCCGTTGGGGGACACGTTTCAGAGCTTAAGCTTCAACGGTAGGAGTGTCTTTATCCGATAGCATCAGTATACAAGTACACATTTCATTCGATACTATGATAAATTAAATTACGTGAGCAGTAGAAACTGTGTTAGTTATGTGTGTGTTTGGAACTCCACTGTGTATGAGGATTTTCCGGTGAGCATTTTCGCCTGTTAATATTATCATAAGCCTCTCTCAATCCTGTGATTAGATCGTTTTTAGGAGTGAAATATCTTAGTCTCATTGTTAATTAGATTTCCACAAAGTCTAATCTCCGCTTTGCGAGTTCGCTTACTCAGTGAACAGCAGCTTTCGATCAGATTTTTTTTTTTTTTTTTTTTTGATGGAATCTCTGCCGTTGATTTTATCCGTGCATTCTAAGATTAATGACTCGCGTTTTTATTGTTACTGCACTCTTTTTTTCTCTTATGTTTTTGGCTGCGACGTTAGTGAAAATTTATCCATTTTGTTTAATTATAGTGAAATATCTGTTCGCGGTTATTAGATTATCTAATAGATTTTAGAGGATAAATTGCTGTTTGATTCAATTATTAGTTCAGTTTGATCGTAGACTTATGATTTTAAAATCCTCATGCGTAGATTTGGACTAATCAATTTGGGTTAGAGAAGTGTTTTAGTTCATATTTATGTAGTTATAATTCAGTGATTTCTGTTATAAACTTACAATTAATGACAATGTTAGATGATAATTACCTGCGTATTGTAAATTTTGTGTGTATCTTTGTCCTCATTGGGAACAGCCAGCATTTTCCGGTTTATTATGCTCTGATTGTAGCTGATATGGGATAAATAATATTGAGACTCTTTAGTTCAATGAGAAGACAATGAATTTTGCTTATGTTTTGAAAAATAAAAAATGGCTTTGGCTTCTCGTCGTTAGCTGCTCATGGGTTTGTGAGTTTTGCACTGCTGACAGGGCGTATGAGACAACTAAGTGGTTTTCTTGTCTCTTTTCAAAACAAAGTGCAGTTCATTAAAATTGGAAGGAATAGAAAACGGGGATTAGTGGAATTTACCAATTTATGTATGTATTTGTGATTCTAAGCATGTATGTGTTGACCATTCTGGTAATTAATTTGTTTTATGTCCCGAATGTTTCAGACTCCGATTGTTGGCGATAGGAGTTGCTGGTTGGTATAAAGCATTCATTTTGCCATCACATACTTGACCGACTGAACTGAACAAGTGAATTTCAAAGATTTGTTGTGACGCTGCTACCATAGCTTGAATATTAAATGAAGACCACTTGTGCATGGCAGCTAGGCAAAAAAGATCTCCAAATCATGTCCGGATCTCTCGACATCAGGGACCACATTTAAGGAGGCCCATATGGATTATTTTCTTTGTTATGTTTGTTATTATTTTCCTAATTGGTGTCTACGTTTACCCCTCAAGAAGCTCAACAGCGTGCTATATCTTTTCTCCTAGGGGCTGTGCTATGTTTGAAGAGCTTCCATCTACTCATTCTAGGGAACTAACTGATGAAGAGAATATAGCACAGGTTGTACTTGAGGAACTTCTAAAGGCACCATTGTTCATTCAAAGAACCCAAAAATAGCCTTCATGTTTCTGACTCCTGGGATTTTACCTTTCGAGAAGCTGTGGGATAAGTTCTTTCGTGTAAGCACTTTACCTGTTTACAGTTTTCTTTTCATTTATTTTCTTTGAACTGATTTCTCAATATCATTTTATATGATCATGAATGTATAATATGCTTATCGTTGATTATTGCTTTCCGTTTCTGGTGGATATGTCATCTACCTCATTTTCTATATCTAGTTTATGCTGGAACATCTAGCTTCTTAGATTACATATGAGCTGTACTTCCTAGAGTTCAGATCCCATGTTCTTCTAACATCCTGATGCCTGGAATAGCAACATATTTCTTTTCATCAGCTGGTCAAGATTGATGAAAATGACGAGTTCTTGCATTTTGGAGCTTCTAGAATGTGACATCCCCCTATTGATTGTGTTTTAAATATAAATAAATTGTCAATTTAGAGATTAATGTCACCAAAGTTTCAGTTTATTGCAATGGAGGGGGTTAAAGTTTTTGTACACGATATCAGTTCATGATGATTATTAGCTACTTGATTTCCTTTGTGAAAGCTTACACATCCAACACGGATGCAGGAAAGAGTTGATTAATTTGGTTGTTTCACAGTAATGTCATGAGTTAGAATACTTAGGAATAGATATATAATTATGTGATGTTCACTTAATAGTGTGGTTTTCTTCTCTCGACTATAAAATTCAGTTTCTTGATCATATATGCACCTCTCTTTCTTTTTCAACTTGTCAAACAATATACACTGGCTAGTGCCAAGTCTGTTATTAGGAAATGAATTCATTAAACCATATGAAGTTGTGTTGGAAAATTGATTGAATGTTGCCAATTTTGTGCTTTAATTTGTACTGACTGGTACATTTCCAGTGCGAATGGAGATTGATTAAGTCATTGAAAGGTTTTCAAAAGATCTGATTAAAGTCAAGATCTCTTGTTGGCATTCTTGGCTTTTTGCTCACTGGATATAAATCCGTACTTGTTTTCCTTCTCAACTACAATAAAAGCACGTTTCTCTAGATTTCCAGCCTCAATTGTTTATCTTGTACAAAAAATGACGTCGTACATTCTTCATACAGGGTCATGAGGACAGATTTTCTGTTTATTTACATGCATCTGGTGAAAAACCTGTGCATGTGAGCCCTTATTTTGTTGGCTGAGATATTCACAGTCAGAAGGTGTGTTAACTTGTAACTTATGCTTGGTTTTAATATAAAGTCACCATCATTCATTTCTTTGGTAGTTTTCTTGTTATAAGCCTTGTGTAAATGGACCTGTTACAGATACATTCACCCACTTGGCTTATGAATCCTTGGAGAGCTTTGAGTTCACTCTTTGATATCTAGTAATTTTCTGATTTAATCTTTTGCTTGTTTATGCATTCCGAAATAGAATGTATGGATAATTTTGGGAGTACCAGCACCTGATGATAACCCTTTTGTTATGTTAGGAATTCTCAATCATTGCCTAGCACTTAGCATTTATGGTTCATAGTCAGAACAAGATCTGATAGTTGATGCAAGTGCAAATTCCTTTCAGGTGGCTTGGGGGAAATTTTCCATGCTTGATGCCGAGAAGAGATTGTTGGTACATGCACTTGTAGACCCTGATAACCAGCAGTTTATTCTGTTGTCTAATAGGTGATCGAGTTTCATACTACCCCCTGGATGGGAATCTGTGCTTTATTCTATTCTAATTCTTTTCATTTTTTTTTTCTTTTGCAGTTGTGTACCGCTGCATAACTTTGACTATGTGTATAATTATCTGATGTATACAAATGTCAATTGCATTGATTGGTATGCTATGATATATTGTTAAAGGGAACTTTTTCTAATGTATTGATGTACTTAGATGTCTTCCCACTAGCTATTGTGTATCATCAAAGCGTTATCTTTACTATAAAGTTATTATTTTCATAGTTACTGTATTCATAATTGACTCTCTCTTCCCTCTATCTCCAGTTTTCAGGATCCAGGCCCACATGGAAATGGCAGGTATTCAGAGCATATGTTTCCTGAAGTTGAAAAGAAGGATTTCCGGAAAGGTTCACAGGTATTGTATTTTTTAGCATATTGACACATGCTTGATGTAAAACTTGGACCAAGTGATTGCTTACTAAAGTATTATGTTGACATATAATTTAGTATCAGGCTGTTTTATGATCCATTAGAATCATTCAGGATATATCACCAATTTATTTCCTATAGGTCTGATGTGGCTAATCTGGATCTGTATATATCATCCATCTGCTTGTTTGGAAATCCTCTTCCATATTGATGGCACATCATTCTTTATATCCCATCTAACCTTCATGGGAGGTTAAACTTCCAACCTTTTCATGTTTCACATTGATCTTGTCAAGACGTGCAATCTTTTTCCCTCGCCTAACCCCACTTTTTTTTTGTGGCAAGGGAAGCTTGATCTGAATTTGTCTGCTGGACAATTCCAACATAATTTACATGCTTATCTCTTATGAGAATTGTCTTACACAGTTGTATTTTTAGGTAGTTTCATAAATATTTTATAGTTTGATAGGAATATCACACATTCTACAGTGCAGAATTTAGGTAAACATTCTAGTGCAACATCTAGTTGTGAACCAATGAATGGTTTGCCATACTCTGGTCTTCGTGATCAATGTCTAATATTTAAATTCTGGCAGCAAATCTGATTACAGCAAGAGTGGTACTAGAATATTAGCTATAAAGTCTTAAGCAATTGCATCTGGCAAATGCCATTGGTTTCCGTTATCATTTTTGTGTCCCAGTGGTTGTCCTTGAAGTGGCAGCATGCCATGATAATTATGGCAGACAATCTTTACTACACAAAATTCAAGCTTCACTGCAAGGTAATAGTGATCTCTTTTGGTAAACTGGTATTGGTAGCATATGCTTTTGAATCGATTAGATTTTTTTTTTCTCTTTTCTCTCCACTATTTTTTTTTTATTTTTTAAATGTACCCAGTTCTCTGGTTTATTTATATAAAAGCAATCAAATAGAAAATGAACTACTTTATCTATGTCAATTGAATTATCATTGCATTACTAGATTAAGCATGTGTATTCTACTTGCTGTCAAAGTTTCATTTGTGAAGGTTAACAGGAAGCCTGAAAACTGTAAACTCGGATTCATAAACAAGTTTCTTCTTCATGCTAATCTGTTTTACTTTTGCAGCCAAATATGGATGGGTGTAGCTGCTATGCAGACGAACATTACTTGCCAACCCTCTTCAATGTCAGTACATCGAACTCTTTTAGTCTGTTTGGACCGAAAACTGCATTTAAGTCATGCCATTTCCTTGTTACAAACTATTTGTGTTCTTCAGATGATCGATCCAGGTGGAAATGCAAATTGTTCAGTTACACATATTGATTGGTCTAAAGGAAAGTGGCATCCAAAAGCATGTAGGGTGGAAG
>JAWDEX010000018.1:13130461-13157862 GCA_035221805.1 Trichilia hirta | reverse complement strand
CCATTTTTGAAAAAGAGGCATTGGGTCGCCTCGGTAATCAAGGCGGGTATTGAGATACCGAAGCGACCAAAGTCGGATCAAGCCTCCTGCTTAATAACGACTGTGGTCAGAAAACTTCAATTAAATAAATCTCAAATCGATAAAAGTCATCAACAAATAGTTTTCGTGAGAGGAAATTGCAGTTCAACATTGCAACTTCGACTAGCAGAGAAGTCAGCAAGCATAATTTTTCCATCTTCATAATTAGATTCTGCAATTAAGTGGCAGCAAGGTGCAAGAAAGAAAGATCTTCTAACATTCTAATCAAGGTTTCATCGTTCTATGTAGCAAGATCAAGAAATAGGATATGTCTGACAGCTTTGGCTTAGTTAAAAGCTTCTGTAAGGCAGCAACTGTGACTTTAATTCCACAGCACCTCAATGCTAAACTTAATCTCAAATCTACAGAAGAAAATGTCATACTCCTCTCCCCAAGTTTGGCACAAAATCTCATAAGACAGTTTTTGTTTTTTACTGTCAACAACACTATGAAGTATAGATCAACCTAAATTTCTCAAATGATGTATGAAGTAAACAATGTTCCATTTCCAGTTCATTCAACTTGGGAATAAAGAGAGAGAAAAAGAAACCCATAAACAGATCTCTATATATCTAACTAAGCATGCAGTGAGTTCTAAAGTTCATTTTCTGAAAATTCTTAAAGAAAAAACAAAATTAAAACGGAGATGAAAAGTTAGAGTCAATCACATTCCACCGCTATTATATTTTATAATAGGAAATTACCTCCAAAGATTAAGGGGCATTTTACAGGTACTTCAAAACAATATTTCTGCAATTCTCGAGCTACTTCAGCGACTTCTTTGCGTCTTTCTTTGCTTGGTGAAACTCCTCCATCTGTTTGTTTCACCTAAAGAACGTTTTGTGTATATAGGTGCTGCTGTGTATAGTTGTTATGGTTTGTTATAAGTTACTTTTCTGTTTTTTCCATATATGAAAAGTGCATGTACAGAGCGCTGTATATACTGAATAAAAATCAGATTCTGCTCCTTCTTCCTCCTTTTTCATTTTATCTCGAAGCTCACAATCTTAATATGGTATCAGAGCAAATTCTCGCTGGTTTTTCAAAATTTAGATAAAACTCAACTCATTCTTTCTCTGTAATTGATTTCTCTGTGTGATAAGCAAACTTCGATTGAAAACTTATTGATTGTAATCCATGGCAACACAAAGGTTTAACCATTCTGTTTCAACCATTGCTTGATCAGCCATTGATGATCCTCTCAGTCCTCATTTTCTTCATCATTCCGACAATCCTAGCATTGCTCTAGTCTCACAACCATTGACAGGCGACAGCTATGCTTCATGGACCCAAGCAACGGTGACTGCACATTTTATCAAGAAGAAGCTAGGGTTTGTTGATAGTTCCATTCCCAAACCTAATGGTACTGATCTAAACCTTGAAAATTTATGGATAAGAAATAAAAATGTAGTAATTTCATGGATCTTAAACTTGGTTTCTAAAGAAATTTCTGCAAGCATTATATTTTCTGACCTAGCTCAAGAGATTTGGCCTGACCTTAAGGATAGATTTCAGCAAGGAAATGACCCCAGAATTTTTCAGTTAAAACAGGAACTGATGAATCATAATCAAGACAATAATTCTATGAGTTTATAATTCATAAAAATGAAAGCTTTGTGGTAGGAGTTAAGTAATTTTAGACCTGCCTGCACATGTGGTGAACTTAAAGAACTTAATTTTCTTACTACCAGATGGAATATATCATGTCATTTCTCATGGGGCTGAATGATTCATTTGCCCAGGTCAGAGGTCAAATTCTGTTAATGGATCCTATTTCTATCATTAATAAGGTTTTTTCATTGATTTTATAAGACGAAGGACAAAAAAAGGTAGGTTTACAAGCAGCTTCAAGTAAATATCCAACAAATACAATGGCATTTGCTGCTAAAGGTGATGATTCTCAAAAGGGACAAAGTGATGGTAAAACACAAAAGAAAGAGAGGCCCTTTTGTATTCATGACTTTCATGGTCATACCATTGAAAAATGTCGCAAGATTCAAGGGTATCCTCGTGATTTTCAACCAAGACAAAAACCTCAAAAGGTTGCTGTGGTAATCAGATCTCTAATTAGTCAGAAATTGTATCTATTAATAACAAAAAGAGTGGTAATGTAACGATTGACAACTTCTTTGAGAATCTAAGCAGTGATCAACATCAGCAATTGATGATGATTCTCTCTAATCACTTGGCTTCTTCCACCAACAATAATCATCAACACAATGTTGCTGCTTCAGCTTATTTCTCAGGGGCTTATTTTTCTGTGACTATGGATTCTATATTTACTTTCTTGAGGTATTGGATAATGGACTCAGGAGTTTCTAGGCACATATCTTCAAATGCAAAAGCTTTTATTTGCATGAAGCCATTGCAGAACTGTTAAGTTACTTTGCCCAATTAATTGAGCATTCCAGTTAAGTTTTATGGTGATGTTAAACTCAGTTCTGAGTTGATAGTAAAGGATGTCTGAGTTCAAGGTTAATTTGGTATTAATAAGTGCCCTTGTGACTGATTCCCAACTAATGGTTACGTTTTTTCATGAACATTTCACTATTTAGAAAATCAGCAAACAGAGGATGATTGACATGGATAGCAGACTACAGGATTTACATGTCCTAAATATAAATCAGCGGTTACCTGACAAGTTCAAGCTAGTTACACATGTTAATAATGTCTCAGCCCAGGTGTGGCATAATAGGCTTGGTCATCTGACTTTCAAATTACTAAATGTCTTGCAAAATAAATAGCACTGTAAGGTTGTCAAGCAGAGTAAGTTTAAATATAAAATTGGCAAGGGTAGCAGAGGAACTGTCAGCAGTTCTGTGTTCGAGATCGAACTGGCCTTAACGATTCTCAGCGATCTGATCATCTACTTCTCGCAAGGAAATCAAACTGTTGAAAATAAGTTTGAATGTTTTAAATTAGAATTGATGGAGACTTTAGGTTTTGAAACGGGATGAAACTCTGAGAGAAAACGAACGAGCCAAAAAATGATAGATTTGCAAAAGAGGGATTTAATATGCTTTATGAACATATGATCGGTTCGGTAATGCCACGTCATCCGATATCCAAGTGGGACCTGAATAACAGTGTACTTTCTGTTTTTCTGCAGCCACGTAAGCAGATTTTGTTTTGCATTAACCGGAGTTTATTTTTTTGCCATTAACGCTCAAAGCATGTCGATTGATAGTTCCTTCCGCCCCGATGCAAGCTACCCAAAGCACTTTCCTCGAATGGAGCCCAAGTACATACGCAGATAATTTTTTTTTATTAAATATTGTATAAATATAAAATTTAGGATGAAAATATTATTAAAATTAAATTTTTCTAACAAATATATAAAATATTTTTTAAAATTTTATATTTATTAATTATATTAATTTTTATATTTAATATAATAATTAATGATAAATTTTAATACATTAAAAATATAATTTATTAAATATAAAATTTTTAACAAATATTAAATATTTATTAATAACATTCATTAAAATTTAAATTAGGATGTGAGATTTTATAAACTGCAATAGTTGAATTTTAAGTTTTTTATATTATTTTAAAATTATATTTATTTCTATTAATTTTTATTAATTAAATAATAAATGTTAGTTTAAGTCGAGGGCAAAAATGAATAAATAGAAAATTATTTAGAATTGTCAAATTTGAAAGATTTTTTAAAAAGAGCAATATTTTTATTAAATTAATTAATTAATTTATATTAAAATTTTTAAAATTATTTTTTTCTTCTCTTGTTGTTTGTACTCAATTTTTACTTTGTGTGAATTTTATTTTTTTTATAATTTCAAAAAAAAAAAATAAAAATTGGTGAAACAATTCGTCTCCATTGATTGGAAAAGTAAAAGACATGCCAAATGTAGCTATTTGGCATGTCCTGGCCATTAGTCAGTAACAAACCATTGACTCCGATTTATGGTCCCAAATTATAGATTTCTCAAGAGTTCTTAATCCTCATGGCTTAAGTAATTGACAAAATAAGATAAGTTTGGATTTAAACAAAGAATAGGTATCCTATCTAATTAAGGGTAATTACGTAATATTGCCACCAGAGAATATTATATTAAAAGTATAATAAAAGGAGAGAAAAAAAAAAATAAAATTACAGTACATGTATTATTGTATCCGAATACAAGTATACAGAAACAGGTTCTCATTGGATACTGATGTTAAATTAAATTACATGGGCAGTAGAAACTGTGTTGTATATGTGTTTGGAGCTCCGCATTGTGTGGGCATTTTCCAGTCAGGGAGCATTTTCGCAGTTAATATTATCATAAGTCTATCTTAATCCTCTAATTAGATCTTTTTTAGGATTGAAATATATCAGTCTCGTTGTTAATTAGATTTTCACAAACTCTGATCTCCGATTCTCGAGTTCGCTTACTCAGTGATCAGCTGCTTTCGATCAGAGGTATTTTGTTTTTTCTTTTGATGGAAACTCAGCCGTTCGAAGATTAATCAGTTGCGTTTTTATTAATTATAACTTTTGCAATTTTTTTTAGCTTATTTTTTGGGCTGCGACGTCAGGGAGAATTTATCCATTTTGTTTGATTATAGTGAAATAACAGTTCGTGGTTATTAGATTATCCAATATAGTTTAATTTATTGATGCGTGAAAATGGCGCTAAATGCTATTTGTTTCAATTACTAGTTCAGTTGGATCGTAGACTTATGATTTTAAAATTATCATGCGTAGAATTGGAGTAATCAATTTGGATTAGAGATATGTCTTAGTTCATATTTATGTAGTTATAATTCAGTGATTTCTGTCATAAATTTACGACTAATGGTAATGTGAATAGAGAATGAATGGTGATAATTAGCTGCGTATTGTAAACTTTGTATCTTTGTCCTCATTGGGAACAGCCAGCATTTTCAATTCATTGTGCTCTGATTGTAGTTAATATGGGATAAATAACATTGACCCTCTTTAGTTCCACAAGAAGACATTGAATTTTCGTTGTGTTTTCAAAAATAAAAGTAGCTTTTGCTTCTCGTCGTTGGCTGCTCGTGGGTTTATGAGTTTTGCACTGCTGACAGGGCTTATGAACCATCCAAGTGGTTTTCTTGTCTTTTTTGTAAACCTGAGTGCAGTTCATTAAAACTTGAAGGGATTGGAAGCAAGACTTAGTGTAATTTACCCATTCATGTATGTATTTACCATTGTGTTAATGAATTTGTTTTACATCCTGAACATTTCAGACTTCAAGTGTTGGTGATAGGAACTGCTGGTTGGTATATAGCATTCATTTTGCTACCTCATACTTGATCGACTGTATTGAACTCGTGAATTTCAAAGATTTGTTGTGATACTGCTACCATGGCTTGAGCATTAGATCAAGACCACTTGTGCATGGCAGCTAGGCATAAAAGATCTCCAAATCATGTCTGGATCTCGACATCAGCGACCGCATTTAAAGAGGCCTTTATGGATTATTTTCTTTGTTACTTTTGTCGTCATTTTCCTGATCGGTGTCTACGTGTACCCAGCAAGAAACTCTGCGGCATGCTATATCTTTTCTCCTAGGGGCTGTGCTATGTTCGAACAGCTTCCATCTACTCATTCCAGGGAACTAACTGACGAAGAGAATATAGCACAGGTTGTATTTAAGGAACTTCTGAAAACACCACCTGTCCCTTCAAAGAACTCAAAAATAGCCTTCATGTTTTTGACTCCTGGGAATTTACCTTTTGAGAAGCTGTGGGATAAGTTTTTTCGCGTAAGCACACTACCTGTTTACAGTTTTCTTTTTATTTTCTTTCTTTGAATTTATTTCTCATGATCATGAATATATAATATACTTGTTGATTATTTCTTTCTGTTTCCGGTGAATATATCATCTGCCTCATTTTCTATATCTAGTTTATGCTGGAACATCTAGCTTCTTAGTATATATACTAGCTGTATTTCCTATAGTTTAGATCTCCATGTTCTCCTAACATCCTGATGCCCGGAATAGCAGCATATTTCTTTCCATCAGCCAATGAAGATTGATAAAAATGACGACCTGCATTTTGGAGCTTCTAGAATGTAACTTCCTACTATTATTTGATTTTTTAAGTATAAATAAATTGTCAATTTAGGGCTTAATGTCATCAAAATTTAAGGTTATGGCAATGAAGGGAGGTAAGGTTCTTGGACATGAGATCAGTTCGTGATGATTATTAGCTACTTGATTGCCTTGTGAAAGCTTATGCATCCAACATGGATGCAGGAGAGAGTTGGTGAATCTGGTGGTTTCACATTAATGTTTTGAGTTATAGAATATCTAGGAGAATTATCTGATGTTTACTAAATAGTGTGGTTATCTTCTCTCTTGACTATAAAATTCACTTTCTTGATCATATATGCACCTCTCTGTCCTATTCAACTTATCAAACAATATACTCTGACTAGTGGCAAGCCCATTATTAGCAAATGAATTGATAAAACCATATGAAGTTGTGTTGAAAAATTGATTCAATGTTGCCAGTTTTGTGCCTTAAATTGGACTAATTGGTGCATTGCCAGTGCATATGGAGATTGATTAAGTCATTGAAAGGTTTTCAAAAGATTTGATTAAAGTTGAGATCTCATGTACCCACTCCTGACTTTTACCTCATTGGATAGAAAATGCTTTTTTTTTTCCTTCTCAAATTCAATAAAAGCACTTTTCTCTAGAATTTCCGCCTCAATTGTTTATCTTGTACAAAAAATGACATGTCTTACATTCTTCATACAGGGTCATGAGGACAGATTTTCTGTTTATGTACATGCATCCAGTGAAAAACCTATGCATGTGAGCCCTTATTTTGTTGGCCGAGATATTCACAGTGAGAAGGTGAGTGAATTAACTCATAAGTTATGCTTGGTTTATATATAAAGTTACCATTGGTCATTTCTTTTGGCAGTTTACTTGTTATAATCCCCATGTAAATGGATCTGTTACTGCTATAGTCACGCACTTGGCTTATGAATCCTTTACTCTTTGACATCTAGTAATTTTCTGATTTAATCTTGAGCTTGGTTATGCATTCCGAAGTAGAATGTATGGATAATTTTGGTAGGAACAGCACCTGATGATAACCTTTTTATATGTCGGGAATTACTGCTTAGCACCTAACATTTATGGTTCATAGTGAGAACGAGATCTGATAGTTGATGGAAGTGCAACTTCCTTTCAGGTGGCTTGGGGGAAAATTTCCATGCTTGATGCAGAGAGGAGATTGTTGGCACATGCACTTGTAGACCCTGATAATCAGCAGTTTGTTCTGCTGTCTGATAGGTGATTGAGTTAGAGATTTTCATAGTATCCTGGATGGGAATCTGTTCTGTTCTAATTGTTTTTATTTTTTGTTCTTTTGCAGTTGTGTACCGTTGCATAACTTTGACTATGTGTATAATTATCTGATGTATACAAATGTCAGCTATGTTGATTGGTAAGCTGTGACTGAAATATTGATGAACTTAAGAAATGTCTTCCCAATAGCTATTGTGTATCATCGAAGCCTTTATCTTTATTTTAAAGTTATGATTTTCGTAGTTACTGTCTTTCTAATTGACTCTGTCATCCCTCTCTTTCCAGTTTTGAGGATCCAGGCCCACATGGAAATGGCAGGTATTCAGAGCATATGTTGCCCGAAGTTGAAAAGAAGGATTTCCGGAAAGGTTCACAGGTATTGTATTTTTTAGCATATTGACACATGCTTGATGTAAAATTTGGAACCTAAGCAATTGGTTACAAAAGCATTATGTTGACATAAAATTTAGTATTGAACTGTCTCATGATTCATTAGAATCATTCAGGATATATCTCCGATTTATTTCCTATGGGTCTGATGTGGTTAATCCAAATCTGTATATATCATCTCTCTGCTTGTTTGGAAATCCTCTTCCATATTGGTGGCACATTATGCCTTTTGTCCCATCTAACATTCGTAGGAGTTCAACTTCCAATGTTTTCATGTTTGACATTTATGTTGTCAAGACATGCAAATGTTTTCCTCACTTACCCTGGCTTTTTTGTGTGGCAAGCGAATCTTGATCCAAATTTCTCTGCTGGACGATTCAAACATAATTTATATGCTAATCTCTTATGAAAATTATCTTACACAAGTTTCATTCTTAGATAGGTTCGTAAATATTTTATAGTTTGGTAGGAATATCACTCATTCTAGTGCAATATCTGGTTGTGAATAAATGAATGCTTTGCCATGTATACTCTGGTCCTCGTGATCAACTTCTAATATTTAAATTCTGGCTGCAAATCTGATTACTGCAAGGGTGTGCTACTAAAATATTAGCTATAAAGTCTTAAGCAAATATGTCTTGCAAATGTCATTGGTTTCTATTATCATTTTTGTGTTCCAGTGGTTTTCCTTGAAGCGGCAGCATGCTATAATGATTATGGCGGATAATCTTTACTACACAAAGTTCAAGCTTTACTGTAAGGTAATCATGATTTCTTTTGGTATACTGGTATTGGTAGCATATGCTGTTGAATCACGTAGAATTTTTTTTGGTCTGTTTCTGTGTGTTGCCAGTCTCTGGTTTATTTTACATAAAACCCATAGAATAGAAAATTAACTACTTTGTCTGTGTCAACTGAATTATCATTGCATTACTGGATTAAACATGTGTACTCTACTTGCTGTCCAAGTTTTATGTGTGAAGGTTGACAGGAATCCTGAAAACTGTAAACTTGGATTCATAAATAACTTCCATCTTGGTACTAATCTGTTTTCCTTTTGCAGCCAAATATGGATGGGCGCAACTGCTATGCAGATGAGCATTACTTACCAACCCTCTTCAATGTTGGTACATCGAACTCTTTTACTTTTTCTGGAATGAAAACTCCACTTAAGTCATGCCATTTCCTTGTTGCTAACTATTTGTGTTCTTCAGATGATCGATCCGGGTGGAATTGCAAATTGGTCAGTTACACATGTTGATTGGTCTGAAGGAAAGTGGCATCCAAAAGCATACAGGGTGCAAGATGCTAACTTTGATCTCCTTAAGAAAATAGCAGTATGTAACAAATATCTTATCCCTTAATTTTCTGTTTCGCACTTCATACACTTGGTGATGATTTGTTATAAAATTGCAGTCTATTGATGAAAGTTTTCACATGACAAGCAATCGAAAGGTATAAACTTCATTCCTTGCGTACAAAAATTCTCTGTTCAATGGGAAATTATGTCTGAAACTATCATTTACATTCATTTACTGCTGCAGAAGATAGTGACGGTCCAGCCTTGCATGTGGAATGGAATGAAACGGCCTTGCTATTTATTTGCGAGAAAGTTTTATCCGGAAACTCTAGATAGATTACTGTTCCTCTTCTCCAACTACACAACAGTTTAGTCATTTTATACCTTTCCTGAACATTTTGGGTTGAATTCCCCTATGACATATGCTCTACATTTCAGTTATCGTATATACAATTTTTACCGCATGGCGCAGAATTACATATTTCTGGGTTTTTCATGCGTTACTAAGTTTTGTCTGAACATAGGTAGCTTGGAGCTTGAATTGAATCCTTGGGGAACTGGTCAGCTTTGTTTTGTTATTGCTGCTTCCTTGTCCTGTTGGATTAGTCACTACTCATTATTCTGTTTTATTGCCTCAAGATTTTAGTGGCCATTTTTGTACTCGAGATTTTGTTATCATATAAACAAATGCCTTTTCAGCCTTTGATTGTTTATGAAAACTGGAAGAAATTGGTATCATTGTACTTTGCATATCATATTTCCAGTTTTGTTAAACTTCACATGGTCAAAAATGACCTATTGACCAGTCAAATAGAAAATTTTCTCAAACATTTGTTACTTTTTTTCTTTTCTATTATTTCACATGGTTAAAATAATCAATTGACCAGTCAAATATAAATCTTACCCTAACTTATTGTATTTTTTATACAATAATTTAAATTAAGGTATTAAAATCTTGCCACTCGGCATTGGGGTTGTCTTTATTCCTTCGTCCTGCTCATAAAGTTTGTGGTTGTCTTTCCTCTTGACAAATATGTGGATTGAACATTGAGTGATATTAAAATATTGTATTTTAAGATTTATGTAAAACTAGTGTTTGTACTGGGGCGTGCGGCTGGTCTTTACTCTAATGCAATAGGATGGGGATATGGATATATGTTTTTATATTTATTATTTATATTTATATTTGTTTTAATTAGTACCATTAAAATTCTTATTTATATTATTTTTTTAAACTAATAGAGTATAGATACAGATTTTTCGGATATTTACATTTATTTTTCTCTTTCTTTTAATTAATCCTTTTAAATACTTATTTTTTAATTCTTTGACATATATTATAAATAACAAAAATTTATTAAAATTCGTAAAATAAAAAAAATAATTTAACTCAAAATAATAACCATAACAATTTTACAAGTTTTTAGATTATAATAATTTCATTCTAATTTCATTTTAAGTTTTAAGAGGAAGCCAAACAAAGAGAGAAAGAGGAAAAAGTCAGAAAGAGAGGAGGAAGAGGAAGAAACTAGGAGGAGAAAAGAGGAAGAGGAGGAAAAAGAAGAAGATAGGGTAAGAGAATAAAAGGAAGAAAAACAAAGACAAGAAGAAGAAAGGGAATGAAAGGAAAGCCAGCATGTAAGAAGGAATTATTTTTCTTTTCTTCTTCTTCTTCTTCTTTTTTTTTTAAACAAAATTTTAAAATAACACCGCTTTGAGCTTTTCAAAATGACGCCTTTTTATAAAAAAAAAAATGGGATAAACAAACATTCGTTTATCTATTTTTAAATACCTACAAATAAATGTCAATATTTATACTCCATTTATTTTTAAAATGGATAACCCAACCTTAATTTATTTTCTTACCATATTCATTTTGTGATTATTTATATTCATAAATAACAATAAATATCTACAAATAATATGGATATCTGTTTGTCATCCCTAATATTGACTTTGAAAGGAAAGGACCTTTTCTTTTTCAAATAAATCTTTTGCATTGTTGTCATTGGTTTACCCTTATTTTATTTTCTTTATCTTCCATTTTAATAATATATCTCCCTAAAATTATTAGAAAAATTTTACTTTTTAAATATCTTTAAAAAAAAAAAATTCATTCAACTGTAAAATTTATTTTTCGAAATACTTTAGACCAAAAAAAAACCCTTAATTTTATCTTTAATTATTGTATTTTGTCCTATTATACCTTTTTTTTTAATCTTTTTTCTCCAAACATTTTTTGTTTTTTAGTTTTTAAATTTATTAATAAAATATAAATATTATTTATTCAATAATTATGTTTTTATGTAAAAAATCAAATTTAAATAAACTTGAAGAATAAAATATAAAAATAAATAAAAAATTTTGGCGTAAGTTATTTTGACATGATAGTCGTACGAGTGGCATGTTATTGCAATGTATATATATATATATATATAATAAAACTTTAGAAATATTTTTCATTTTTTAAAATTTTAAATATAAAAGTAAATAAAATCTATATTTCAAGTGAATAATAATTTTTATTGTGATGAGTTTAAATTTGAAAAATGTAGAAGGATAAAAAAAATAAATAAAAGAAGACAAAAACTCAACATAATAAAAAGTAAAAAATTTAAATTTAATTATTTTTTGTAAATTTTTAAAATACAAAAATTTACAACACTATGCCGCTATCGCGGTGGGCTCAGTGACCTATCGTAGCACTTGCGCCACAGCGGCTTGCTTGCGAGACAGGGCGCGCTTCCCAGGACTAAGTGCAGCACTGCACACTTGTTGCGCGGGAGCGGCGACAAAAACATTTTTTTTTTTTTTTAATTTTTAAAATTACACTCCAAAAATTAATCTAATTTATATTTTTAAGTGAGTGATATATTTTATTTTATTATTTTTTAATCTTTTTTATATTTTTAAATTTAAATTCAATAATATAAAAATATTACTCAATCAAAAATATAGATTTAATTTACTTTTGTGTTTAAAATTTAAAAAATTAAAGTCTTTTTGAAGTTTTATTAAAATATTTCTTTAAAAATAACTTTAAAAATAAAATTTGTCAAGTTTGCGGCAGTGGCACGTTGCATGTGCACGACTGCTGTACCACTACAACTAATACCAGATATTTTTTTTATTTATTTTAATATTTTTATTTTTAAATTTATTTAAAATATTCTTGTATTTCATTAAATTTAAAAAATAGAAACAAAAAAATAAATATAAAAAATAGAATAGAATCATTAAAAATAAAATTTAAGAAGTTTTATTTAAATAATTAAAAAAGTAAACTTTAGAGTTAAATAGAAAAAAATAAATGACCTCTAAAATTTAAGAAATAAAATTTTCGAGTTATTGCTTGGAAAGTAAAGAAAATTTATATGAATTTCAATTGACTTTGAATATCAATTATTTAAAATATTAAATAATATAATGTGATAATTCAAGTCAATAAAAATATATTTAATTATTTATTTTGCAAAGATTATTTAATAATTTTTATTTTTTAATTAAGATTAGTTGTAATTTTATCTTCAAAATAATTATTTTAGTGATGTTGAAAAATAACATCTGAAATATTTATTTTTTTATTTTAAAAAATTGTCAAATCACGGACTGTCAAATATATTTTTTTATTCTAAAAATATAATTTACTTTTAAAAAAATCATTTAAAAACATTTCCAATCCATCCGTCTGCGTTGGATAGACTGAGACTGAGACTGAGTGTCCAACTCAGACATTTATGACAAAACTGAAAAGCAAAACAATAGGGTCGGACTACAATGAACATCGTGCAGTCTCTGCAATTTGTTTTGTTGGTCATGCTTTGTTGTAATTAACGTACGTGTATTTCTTTATTTTTTTAATTATTTTGTCGTAAATTTCTAATTCTTTTCACATAATTTTTAATTAATAAAAAATTATAACAAAAATTTTTAAAAGGTAAAAAGATGTACGGTGTAACTCCGGATAGTCTGTCCGCCTAGGGCCTAATGACCAATGACTACTGGCCTGGGTGGACACGATTACGTTCACAACTCCCACCGCAAGCTGTCAAAATCTGATGTGGCACAAATTCTGCCATTCGCCACCTATGGACGGTCACTATCACATTCATCTTCTCAATCGATAAATTAAATCAATCCTCACCGTCAGTTCGAATGTTAGCCAATGGATATAGAGCGCGGGAAATGAAGAAAAAAAAAAAATCTATGACGCCAAACCGTCGCTTATCGTAAAGTGGACACCAAACAGAATCAGGGAGAGTAAGCGACACACTCACCTTCATTTCGTGCGTGGGAGTTAAAAAAGGAAAAAAGAAGGTCAAGGGTTTTGCTTCAATGGCGCCGAGAAAGAGAAAAGCAGAGGACGGAGGAGAAGAGGTTGCTAAGAAGCAAGCTGAAACGACTTCTGGGAGGATGACTCGGAGCGCGACTCGGAAAGCGAACTCAAACTCGGCCGAGTCTGCTGCTAAGTTGGTCAAGGCGGACGTTACGAAGAAGAGTAAGACAGGAAAAGTAACTGGTAGGAAGAAGAAGGAGAAGGAAGAAGTGAAGTCTGAGGAAAATAAGTCCGACAAAGAGAAAGTTGAAGAGGATATTCAGACTGAGAAAGACAAATCTGAAGAAGTCGCTGATGGCGATGAGCCGAAGGAAAAAACCGTTGTGATTGAGCACTGGTATGGACGATAAAATTAGATTGGATGGTGAATTTTTATTTGTGTAACAATCTGTACTTGGTTTAATTCGTGTTTCAAAGAGGCAGTTATCAGTTACGGTCAAAGAAAGTTGTTTTTTTTTTCTTTTCTGTTCTTTTCTTAGTACTTATTTGGTTGCCTAGAAAATAAGGGGGAATGATGGAAAGTGGAAGATTTAAGAGGAAAATTGAAATTGAAATTCCTTTTTTTTTCTTCTTTTCAATCAAATACAAAATTTGACAGCTAGAATTGGCATGGCTGAGTGGGGATTTCAGCTAGTAGGGCATGGATGTACCAATTGTGCACTGAATTTGCTGCGTGCAATGATTCTCCTTCTCCCACTTTCTTTTCTTTGTTTGGCTGCTATGAAAATGGAGCAAAAGAAGAGTGAATGATGTTTGAGGGTTATGTTTCTTGTTCTCAATTCATGTAAAAGAGAGGAAAGTTCTGTCTGGAGGATAATTATTCTATGAGGTTCAATTTGTTGTTTTCTTGTTCTCTTCTCGCGTAAAAGAAAGGAAAGTTCTGTCTGCATGGATAATTGTTCTATTAGGTTCATTTTTTTTTCTCTCATAGTTGTTACTATTGTTTGGTTTTTAGGGTTTTGAATTTGGGAGAAACTTAGGATCGATATTGAAGTTTTCTCGTTTGAGTTTTTATTATTTTCTCTGGTAAAGCCCTAGTGGTATTTGGTGTTACAAATTCTTACTTGTTGAAATGCCAAAGTTATAATGCGTTGTCTTCTTTTGTGTAGTGCGATATACTTATGAAATTATGATTATTTCACTACTTTATTGATTATTGGTGATGTTTCCCAAAATGTTGGTTTTCCAATTTTGTGAGATTATCTTACTATCCTGAGGAGAAGTGTCTGTTCGTCTCCGTATGATATTGTTTTCTATGTAATCTTTTGTTTGACTTTAGCAAACAATGCAATTCATTCAAGACAAGGGCTAATCAGGTCAGAGATGGTTTGGAGAAAGGTGTTCCTGGGATCAAAGTGCTACTGAATCCTGAAAAGGTATAAATTCTCATCTCAAAAGAAAATAAATTTTGTTTCTGATATTTTCAATGCTTAAATGAGCTGATTGTTAAATCTCCATGCGTGTTACTTTTGGACTTTGAAGAAGAGTGATCCTTAGTTCACTGATTTGCTTTATTCTTGGATTGTTTTGCCTCTGGTATGAAACCACAGTCAAGTTTAGAGATCTAAATGGATTTATTATGTGACAATTCTATCCTTTTTGATATCTTCACTTCACTTTTATTCTGTTGTGAGTTTGCCATCAAGTTTCAAAGATCTGCATGTGCTAATCATGTGAAAGTGTTATATCCTAGCTATATGTTATGATATTATCACACATGGGTAAGTCACGTTCAGCTTTTAATTGATAATTGTATGGATCTTTCTTGTTGTAATGAAGCATAACTACTACACTTCACATTTGATTTTTCTCTATTATCAAAGGAATAAAATCCTGTCCTGTAATACAGATAACTCCACTGGATCAGTACTGAAACTTGTCTTAAGTGTTACCATTTGCCGGAAAAGCTTTAAAAGCTCTTTAACCTCGAGAATTTTCTCTAATATTGATTTTGATAGCTTTGAACTGTACACCTTGAAGACCCTAGCCATGATCTGACTGTACGCTGTTAAAGCAATACCATCTTCTCCCTGGAATCTAAACATAAAATGCAAGTGCACTGGACAGTGAATGACCGAGAAAGGGATTCAGTTATTACTTGCCTACAGACCATTGCAACCCAATTGACCTATAGACTTTGCTTTAAAATTATTCTGAGGGCTTCAGGCAGTAATTTGTGACAATTTAACGAAATGCTTTAGATGATTGTGCAAGGAGCAAATAGAAACTCAAAACTGATTATAAATGAGGAGTAGGGACATTGGTTGTTCAAATGATATAGAAAATGAAAGGCAGTCGTAAGCCACTTTAATGCGTGTAGCAAGTGTCCTATTTCTTCTTTCCATGATATTTTGTTCAGATGTTTACTTGTTTAATCCAAATATACTGTTAAGCTGACTTGATATTCCCTATTTCTTCTTTTCAACAGCCAAGAAGGGGATGCTTTGAAATTCGTGAGGAAGGTGGCAAGAAGTTTATTAGTCTTCTGGTAATTAAACTCATATCATTTATATCCTGTTTGTTTAATTTGTTTGCATAATATCATTTATATCTTGTCACTAATTAATTTAAACTTTTCACATTAGTTTTTATGATGCCTAACATGCGTCAATGCACAAAAATTTTTTCGTAGTTATTATATTAGAATATCATACTAGATGTTTTATTAGGTTTCCGAAAGTTATCCAGTCTGGATCATTGGAATCGCAGAGGTATTTATAATGTTGGAAGTATTATATGGGGAAATGACTTTAAACCTCTGGTTTTTGAGACTTGTTTATGTTGTATAATATGACATTTAAGAGTACAACCATTATAACCAACACAAAATCTAAAATCTCTTACGCCAAAGTTGAAATTCTAACTTGAAAATTTTAATACAAAACTTGAAATGTTTGACACAAAACCTGAAATTTTGGTTGTATAATAGTAAATTCCTTGGCTGTGATATGAGTTGGGTCATTTCAGCATCCTCTTAACTTTACAGGACATGAAGCGACCATTCAAGCCGATGAAGGATCTTGACATGAACGGAGTCATTTCTGACATAATAGCCAAGTTGAAGTGACGAGCCAATGCATTCCAGCTTATGTTTGGGCCTTTCACCCACGGCCTTGTTTTGTGTTGGTTGAAGTTAGACCACAGTTGTTTTGTCTAGCAGTGCATCATTGACACTGATTTGATTGATCTCGGCTGCATATTAATTGGTGTGGTTTGTTTTTGATATTGTAGAAGCGATGTATTTGACCCACATGAAAACACTCTTAGGATTTTGTTTACTGGTTGATCGTGAGGCTAGAGATTTTTGGTTTGCTTCAGTAATGAACATTACGTTCCTTGTTGAAGCAAACATAAGTTGTATTGTTATATCAAACTGAGAACTCTATCTTCTCATCTTCGTTTTCTAGTTTTCATGACATTATTAGTTGAAACTCGGTGAATCCTCGTAACTTAGTTTTGGTTTTGACAACATTTAGGGTACATTCGAATGCATCAAGTTCAACCCTTCCACTTCAGCTTCTAACAGTTCTTGTCACATTTTTTTTTTTATTTTTTTATTTTCAAAATTTTCAAATTATATCCTATATTTTATTTGCCAAAAAACAAATTATAAAGTTAGTAATTGTAATGAAAATTTAAAGAAATATAACAAAAGATTTGAAAAAATGAATAAAAATTCACGCAAGAGTTTAGTCGTTTAAAATAATATTTTAGACATATTAAAAAGAAAAGAAGAATATTTGTGACATAGCAAGTCTAACATTCAGCATAGCATAGCATGTAGGTATAAGGCATGAGAAAGTGTTAAATTTTCAATTCCACTAAAGTAAAATTGAGAAATGTTTTATGTTTGGCGCAACCGTTGTTAATTGTAGGAAGGAAAATAAAATATTAATTATTAATTAAAAAAATAATTAAATTATTATTAAAAATAACCGACTATAGCAACATACTCTTAATCTTAAATCAAATTCATACATGAGCATTGTTAAAGGGGTTCCTTATTTTTGTCCATAATAGGTTTCATTGAATGAATGAGCCCGTGACACGTAGGCATTCTTGGCCACGAAATGTACTTGTTTGTTACAGCTTAAATTTTATTATGAAATTTACTGAGATTGAGTTTTCATCAAATTTATTACGTAACACAATTTCAGTATATGAATCTTAAAAGATCAGTATTACAAAAAGCAAAATAATCACCCAAACTTTAATGTACGAAATTGTGAACAAATAAAAATACAATTAACGTGGGTTTGATTGAATTACAAAAGTTATAAAAATACTAGAATTTATATAAATTATTTAATTATCATTATTTTTGAAATTAATAGACCGTTATAAGGGTTTTTTTTAAATTTTATTATATTTTGACAAATTAAATAAAGAAAATGAAGTTTTTAAGAGAATTTTAACGGGGTTTCATTAGCATCACTCTTACTCTTGTAAAAATGTTAGCCTCAGTTGTCTAAAATGGCTATTGACACATCTCTACTTTATAAATTGGATACTCGTTCTATTCTTTAGGTATTTCTAATATTTTAAGTATAAAAAACTTATTTAAATGTTTTTAAAAATAATATCATTATTTATTTTAAAAAATTATCATATTTTTTTTAAAGTAAATTACAATCATGCCATTTTTTATAAAATATTTATCAGTATTCCAATTTAATTAAAAGACTTCTTATGCCTTTTGCTCTCGTTTCTTTCTGCAGTTGTAAAAAATATATATATATATATATCAATAATATGATCTTATCAAATCTCAACAATAACTTTTTAGCAGTAATTTATTTTTTTATTGATTAAGTACGTATTTAATTTCACTTTTGTATTGTTAAAAGACCCTTTTTTGATGTCAAAAATTTATTTAACATTTTTATATATTATTTGATTATCATCAGAGAAGATTTTTTGAATAATTAAAAAGTTATTTTATTTTTATTAGAACAAGCACAAATTTTAAACTTTTGATATTAACTTCTTTTTTAAAATTTTAAAAAATTAAATTATCTGAATGCCTTCATTTTATTTTAAAAATTTTAATTTATTTCTCTTTTAACATAATTTTTAAAAATTTTTCATTAAAATATTTTTTAAATTAGTAATATTATTAACGATAAAATATTTACAAAAAATTATTATATTTAAAATACTAAAAAAATTTAGATAAGTGTCTAAACTATAAATATAGAGTGAGTCAGAAAATGCGGACGATTAAGGTTAGCTTTTTTCCATGTATAATATAAATTTTGGTTTGAAAAAAAGAAGAAGAAGAAGAAGAAGAAGCGTAAATCAATATATGAAAATTGAATATTCTGCTCCTTGTGAGTGCCTTTTCTTCTTTAATTCCATTTTCCTCATTATTATTTATTTGGAACCTACCAAGTTCAACACAATCGCCGTGAACGCAGCAATTGCAACCCCCGAACCTGCGGACACATGTGAAACACCCGAAGCAGGAGTTTCAGCTTCATCCTTGGAGGGCGCTGGAGGAGATTTTGCTGGTGGTTCCACCGGAGCTGGTGCTGGTGCGGGTGACTCCTCTGGTGCTTCAATTGGTGCTTCACTTGGGGCAAACTCCTCCTCACTCCCTGCTTCGGATGGCGATGGAGCATTTTTCTTTGACATTTTAGGCGGCATTGCCGGTGGTGGAGTATACGGTGGCGGAGGTGGTGGCAGAATAACCTCACCTTGACCAGGAGCAACGATCGGTTGACTAACTTGCAAGATGGAAAAATTAAACGGCTGCTTATAAATTGATTTTACGAACTTAGCTACCGGAACTGCGTCCTTCACAGCAGAACCAAAAACAAATTCATTTCCTGGCAAATGGCTGACGGTCAAATGCCCTTGTTTTCCATCTGCATACCCAGTTGTTTGGTATAAAGTGGTAACGGTTGCATTCTTCTTCATTTTCTTGAGTTTCTTGAGATCGTAGTAATCAAGAAGAACATGATTACTTAAGATTTTCTTGATTTCATCCAAAGTTCTTCCGTGAAGCCCACCGATTGAGCTGTTATCCACTGCAAGAACGGTCATTGATGATTTATGACCGTTGATGCTTTCATAAAGTTTTGTTTGTGTAAGAAGATCGTTAAAAGCGATCAAATCAGGGTATTCATTAAGGCGTTTGGTTATGTCCATAGCAGCATTGACAGAAATGAAGAAGAAGAGAGAAGATGCAACTAAGATGACGAGGGAAGAAACTTTGAAATCCATGCTTACTCTTTTCAAATCCCTGTGTCGTATCGATCGTTTAAAGAGCAATGGGTTTGAGGGGAAATGTTTATACACTTGCATGAAAGTCCTAAAATTGGAAGAGAAACGGAAGACGCTGGGTATTGATGGTGAGAGCGAATTTCTTAACCATAATAACAATGTACAGTGAAAATATTATCAGGAATTTCGGATATCCAATTAATTAATTTGTTGTTTGCGATGTACATTTTGCATACTATCAGGAGCAAGAAAAGAATTAATATTATTAGCAAATTACTACGGTTTATTTTGGAATCCATGGTTTAATTAACTAATATTTGTTAGAAAATTATGGCTTCGTTCGAGACCATTGTGCAATTATTGTGTTCCGAAAACATAATATATAAACTATAATATTGTTAAAAAATAGTGGCTTAAGTTCTAACGGTTGTGTTTTTGTTGTATTTTGAAAGCATAACACTGCAAATATTGATAAACTTTACTAACTTTTAATAAAAAATTTTATCTGAATTTGTTATATATATATATATATATATATATATATATTTTTTTTTTTCTGTTATGATAACATCTAATAATTTTATTATATTTTCAAAACCACAGTATTTCAATTTTAAACATAATTTTATATTTTATATTTTATAATGGATTAGATTATACTTACTAGATGAAAAACTATTAAAATATGCGGTACAAATTCACAAAATGCAAAATTTTGCAATCTAAATTTTATACGTGGAGTAACATTTCCTTTTACTCTATTTTTGAACTAATAATTTATTGCTTCTTATTTTTTCAAAAATTATTTCATATCTTTCTATTTTTCAATTTTACTTTTGAAAAGTTTGAATTAAATCAAATCAAACCTTATGGTTTATGAGAGCACAATTATAAGGAATATTGGATAATTTTAAAAAAAAATACGGTATTAATATATTAAATCAAAAAAAAAAAAAAACAAAGAAAAAAGATAATTTACCGATTAAGTAATTATTTGATATGACTTATTTATTACTTAAAAAAATTAATTGACAATTAAATGATCAACTGTTTGACATCAAGAATTCAAGAGTTTTGTATTTAGACTCAATTTAAAATTGTTTGAATAATTGATAGCTAAGCTCTGGTGTTGTCCAATAATTTATCCAGCCAACAATTTCCCATCAAGACTAACTCCACCTCCCAAACCTACTGCATTTCAAACGTCAGACTCCACCGGACGAATTGCTGACTGTGCACTTTCTTCATCACCGTCACCACTATCGTCCAATAGTGATTCCTCCGACGCATAAGCTAAATCCTTGCTTGCTGCAGTCGGGGACTCAGACTGATCACTATCATTACTAGATTGCGAAGGAGCTTCTTTGGAGCCTTTGCAATTACAGGTGACCATGCCAGCTCCGGAGCTGCCTCGATCCCAGGTTCAACAATTGCTTGATTAATTTGAATCACAGAAACATTATACGGCTCAGAAAACACAGACTTCACTGCCTTAGCAGAAATCAGTGCATCTTTCACCCCAGAACCAAACTCAACTTCTCCTGAACAAGTTCTTGTGACTTCTAAAAAGCCTTGTCCCATTTGCGCTGGACCAGAAGTCTGGAATAACGTGGTTAAAGTTGAACTCTCCTTTGATAGTTTTTTAATATTTTGAATGTCATAGTAATCAAGAATTAGATTATTACTCAAGATATTCTTAACATTATCTTTAGTTTTTCCTTGAAGAGAGCAAGCGGCACTGCAGTCCGATGGAAGAAAGGTGATGGTTAAGCGGCTGTTGATTTTCTCAGCTAAGCCTGTCTGCGTGAGAAGATCATTGAAGTGACTAAAATCAGAGGCTTTGCTTCGGATGGTTATGACGTCGTAGAAGGAATTTGCTGCAGAGAAGAAGACAAGAAAGAGAATATAAGGGCAAAGGCCTAGGGATTCATCATTAATTGACGTTCAAACTCAAGGCCTCTGCATGATCGAGAAAAAGATTTTAGAGTGTAATGGGTGACTACAAATAGGGTTAGAAATTAATAATAGTGAATATATCTTGTACTTTGATTTGTTGGGGTTGCAGTGAGATTTCTGTCTTTGAAGAACAGAAATGAGATTTTGAATGGTATGGATTAGAGTGTATTACTACTAAATTTTGAGAAGCAAGCTTGTGCATAACAGCTTCTTATTCAGATTCAGAATTAATGTAGAGTTCATCAGTTATTAACAATCCGCTTATTATTTTGGTAAGTATATTTTATATTAAAAATAAAATAAAATAATATTTGATAACAATAACTTTTGACAGGACATACACAAATTTATATTAATATATATAATTTGAAGTTGTAAATGGAAGTGTTAAGTCTTAGCCTTACCCCGTAACTCTCTTCATCAATTTTTACGGATTTTCATGCTCGCATTCTCTTTGAATCATTAACGCAGATGCCATTTGTTAAGTGCAGGGACGTAACCCATAAATTAAGAGAGAACAAATATAAGTTAAATGAGCACATATATTCACGAACTTGAATACCATTTTAACATAAAATCTTAAAGTGTTTGATTTATAAATTTATTTTACTTATATATTAAGTATTTGTCTTTTATCTTTTTAATATAGGATATTTTTACATTACACATTCACATTTAAATTCAACAATCTCATCCTTAAGTGTAAGGTTTTTCATATTGAACTTGGGCCTTAATTTATTTTGCTTCCCCTCAAACGAAAATTATTTTATATTCGAGTATGGCGGTATTATTATATTATATTTTTACCTATAGGGTTCACACGTAACAATCGCCAACAAATCTTTAAGACATATTCTAAATTTTTAAACATGTCCTTTAGGCGTATAAGACTCATTAGGTATTTGTATACTATATAATACTATTCATATATTTTAAAATATCATCTCATATTATTTTATAAAATATATAATACAAATATATCTCTTTGAGATATCTTTAAAGTAATTCTCAAGTACAGTATAAAAGTAATTTACATTTAAATCGTATCATTTAAAAGAAATATTTTTTTTTTTCATTCATACATAGTTATACATACAAAAATTTATGAAAATATTCTCTAATGGATAAATAATAAGACAATGAGTCAATTGAAAAAATTAATACCTGTAAGCTTTAACTTTTTAATTAATCACCACCACTAATGGATTTTCTATTCTAATTTCGATTTTCTAAAACTGAAATACGAGGGAGGTTTTAGTATACAAGAGTATATTTTATAAGTGAATACAAAATATACACAACAATATGAAGTATTTAAAATACAATATGATAAAAATTATTAAAAATTTTATATTCATTTATTTAATAGAAATCAAATCATTATCAAAAATCATTCGGTAAACCTTCTTCTCGGTATTTGTTCTGGCTATGGGCAAACTCAAATCGTTAATGAGTTTTTTATGCAATTAAAATAATAAACTCATTTAATAAAATTTAGTTTATATAATGAAATAAATAATGCATTATTTGTTATAAAAATTAGCCTCACTGCTAACATTAACCTAGAGTAGTTTGTGAATTTATACATGATTGTCTTTTATATTTTTATCTAACGGGCTACTCTATCACAAATGAGGTCATCACCTTCTTTATATTAGCCCCATCAACTCACCACTCACCTGAATGGCTACTATCTCGGTTCATCCCAAGCTATTTAACTTTCTAACTATAATTTTGGCCCTTATAATTATAGCCTCCTTACTTTCAATGTTATAAGTCAAAACAAATCTATAATAACTGGCTCTTTGGCCAAAATTAAAATAAATTCAATCATATATAAAAATAATAAAATTTTATGTTTCGAACATGCATATCATAGAGATTTACAAGACAATATCATATAAAAATATTATAATTGGCCTTCGACTTCATAAATAAATTAACACAATTATGATAAAATCATCATGAAAAAAATCATAAATATTATAAATCAATAAAATTTTAACATGCACAAATAATTCACAAATAGATAAAATTTCATCCTAGGCTTTATCGCAATAAAATATTCATTACCTCTAAATTATCTCAAATTATATAGATAAAGCAATTCTATCAAATTAATATATGAAATAATTTTAATTCTTTACAACATAATTTTTATGAAAGTAAAAAAAATAAAATAATTTCACTCACTTAATGGAGAGAGTGTATACTCTCCCTAATACTCGCACTCGAAGTTTCGCCGTTCGATTTTTAGATGCCTAAATCACATATATGATAATAATTTCATAAATTTTATATACTAAATAGAATTCAATACAATTTAAACTCGGATAAATAGTATTTATAAATAGTATCTATTTACTTAATTTTTATCAAAATCATAGTTTAGACCATTCTAACCTCTAATTCGATATTTTCTAGTTAAATCCTTCAAATTTTTTATTTAATTGATCAATTAAAGTTTAAATCTTAAAATTTTTTAATAAATTACTAACCTTAAGTTACAATCTCAATTAAACTATCAATTAAACTCAAATAAATTAGAAATCTTACCAATAGATTGTCTATAACTTAAAAAAGCTGAGTTATTACTTTAATAGAAAAAGTCTCAAATTGTCACAAACCCTAGTTTCTCTTTTTCATTTAAATTTTTAATTAAATGAATAAATATTGCTTTCTACATGTAAATATTGTTGGATAATATGGTTTTATAATAAGAAACAAGAATTTAATCTATTAAATTATGAAAAAATTGAAGAAAAATAAAATAGATAAGCACTGTGTATTAATTCTCTTAAACTGAAAGTAAATCGACGGTAGAGAGGAAGAAAATAAAATAATTTTGCACATTTAATTTCATATACATGTGAATGGATTAAAAAAAGACTAATGTAACTTTAAAAATATAGAAAAAATGGCGGAGATAGTTGTTGATGACATTTACTGATCTGAGACCAATTCCATCTAAAGCTTCCTGACTCCAGACTTCACTAATTAGAAAATCTAGCCTGACATGATCGCCTCGGTATCTTAACACCCACCTTGATTATCGATGCGATCTCTTTTTGACTATCAAGACAACCGTATGCCTCTTTCAAAAACGAGAGTTAAGGATGGGATCGATAAATATGCTATTCAAGTAACTGTTTAGGCATCCCATCAAGTTAGGTAACACCGTGCACGGTAAGTTACAGACACTCATTGTTACACCAGACCTAATATAAAGGAGTAGTGAAAAAATTGACCGAACCACCATACCTACTCCTATCTAATCGAACTCTTGTTCTCCAATGCTCACACATACAGAGGCCCTATAAAAGGTGAAGGCAATACATGTAGTAGGATTCGACTTTCGGGACTTTTGATTCTTCTTCTAATCTCGAAACTCTTAGAAAAGGTCATCTTTCAACGGTTAAGAAAGAGATATTGTACTCACAAATATTTTTTGAGCTCAATCTCTCGGGTTAGTAAAATACTCAAACACTCATATTTTTCCTCTTTTCTTTTGGCCCTGTACTATTTCGCTGACTTGAGCGTCGAAATTTATTCGTCGATAATCCGACTTTACTCCTAACTTATTTTTTTGTGATTTTAAGTAGTCCCCGAGGAGGTTTTACGTCGATCACAACAGCAAATCTATGTAATGTGCTGAATCTTTCGTCTCTGAAAAATTTAGGCATCAACGATTGGCATCGTCTGTGAAAAATCAAGCAAAAAGCCTAAACAAAAAATTAAAAAGTGTTTCATGTAGATATGGTAGGGAACACTCGTAGTATCCTTTCCAAGAAAGTGCAAAAAGAAATAGCTAGGGATCCCCCTCACACAGGAGAGAAAGGAGGCATTTCGAAATCATTGGATGAGAATAAAGTACTGGCTCATCACATCGATGGTCCAGCCACTATTAGAGCAGAAGGATGCGAGTCTTGGCAGATGAAAAGAGGGCTAGTGGAACCAAGAAGTATAAGAGAGATCGATAATCAAAAAATTGTAGAATTGGAATGTAAAAATCAGTTGCTAGAAAAAGAGATGGCAAGGCTGCAGGCATTGGTTCGGAGACAAGGGCTCGAAGGGAAGCATCAAATTGCACCAAAAGCCTCAGAAGTAAGGACTGATTGTATTCCAAGAAAAAGAGGTCAAAGAGCTTGAAACTCGCCTAGAGGGATTGCTTACAGGAACGTTCGCTTCCCTAGATTGCAGAAAGAAAAAGGTAAAGCCGATGCCCATGACGAAGCAGGAATGCATGGTGGTAACGAGCCCATAATGTCTGCTACTCCTTGCAGCCCTAAAGTGGACCCAAGGATTCCCTCCAGGCCTAGGCCCACCACAGTGGACTTATGTTCTTAACTTGATGAAATTAAGTCCTGAGATTGCGGCATTCAGCCTGCAACCCCCAGATAATTAAAAGTTGTGTTAAAAAGATACTACAAAAAATTGAAGTTTGAGGAATAAGAACTAGCCTGCTAAGGAGCGAGGATGAAAGGACCGAGATAGATAGATATGGTGATTCCCTTTTTACCAGGAACATAATAGAATTGACCATCCCTAAGAAGTTCAAAATGTCATAAATCACAGCCTATACTGGATATAAAATAAATGTTATTTTTGATTATCGTTCATGGATATTAAATTCAGCAACTACATCTCATGTTTGTGTCTCTATACAAGCAATGTTAAATAGTTATACATTATTTAGATGAGATATCACTTTGATAATGGCTGATAGAGTAATTATTATTATAAAAGTAAAAGGATCTTATGAAATTAGATTGTCTATTGAATATATTTTGATATTAGACTTTATATCATATTTTACTAAAGCTACTTAAAACATTATTTTTGTTTTTGTATTATGTAAATATGGTTACAATATACACCTTAATAGAATGAATGTTTAATACATTTAAGAAATGTATTAATAGGCAAAGTAGTAAATATAAACGGTTTATATATCATTGAATTGAATAATAGTTATTCAATAATTCTATTATTAATAAAAGAATTCAAAATAATATAAATTTAAAATATCTATGACATGATAGATTAGGTCATATTAGAGACAAGCGATTTATTTAACTTAAAAAAGATGGGCTTTTAAGCTCGATAGGTTCAAAATTATCCTACTTATGAATTATGTCTTCAAGGTAAAATGACCAAATTATCTTTTAAGAATAAAAGTAAAAGGATTAAGTAGCTGTTAGAACTTATATATGCAGATGTGTCTAGGCCATTTAGTATTAAAATTAGAGGTGAATTTGAATACTTCATTACTTTTATCGATAATAAATTATGGTATAGGTGCATGTATTTGAGTGAAATAGAAAAATAAACTAAAAAGAGTATTAAGTCTCTACGATCAAATTGTGGAAAAAAATACTTAAGTATAGAGTTTCAAGAATTTTTAAAAAATAATAAAATAATTTCTCAGCTAACTCTCCATATACACTATAGTTAAATAATATAGTAGAGAAGAGAAATTGTATGCTATTAGATATAGTGTAATCTATGACGAGTTTTACAGACTTAATAACCTATTTATAAGGATATATCCTATAAATTATTGTGTATATCATGAATAAAATCCTGTTAAAATTAGTCTAAAGGACTCTATATGAGATATAGAGTGAAAAAAACTTAGTTTTAAATATTTAAAAATTTGGGATTGTGAGATTTGGTATAACATTTATAAATGATACTGTTCGCTTTGGCTTAACTCTTGGGTTATCACAATTTTGCTTTTAGTAATTAATCAATACAAGAACTTTTTAAGAGATTACCCATCTTGGTATCACTCTCGTTTAAGTATGCTTAACTAGGGAGT
>JAWDEX010000018.1:13074625-13111888 GCA_035221805.1 Trichilia hirta | reverse complement strand
AATCTATTATTCCTATCTTTAAAGGTGAGAATGAGAATTATGAATTTTGGAGTATAAATATGAAGACCTTATTTCAGTCTCAAGAACTACGGGAATTGGTAGAAAGTAGAGTTTTGGAGTCTATAGCCAAAGTAAGGAATGTGAGAATAAAAAGGACTCAAAGGCTTTATTTTTTATCCAACTAGCGGTTGATGAATCTATTTTCTCAAAGATTGCAGCATCATCTATGGTAAAGGAAGCTTGGTTGATTCTTCGAACCACATATCAAGAATCAGTCAAGGTGATGATTATTAAATTGCAAATCTTGCGATGAGATTTTGAGAATTTGCAAATGAAAAACAATGAGGGAGTTCAAGATTATTAATTGAGAGTTGCCTCTATACCAATTGACAACCAAGACGTCCAAGGTCTAAGGAGTAGTTAATATACCCGTATAATTTAATGATGAATCATTAACATCATACATTCTTATGATTCACCATACTTTAGTCATGTTCAAATAATAGTTCTCTAACTATTATTTCACACTAATATCCTAATGATATGACTATCATATCACTCACATAGTATCAAAGTATGACAATTCACTCACAAAATAGTCATGATATTGTAAAGTCTAAAAATTATTTACACAACTAATATAATAAATATCTAATTAATGATTAAGTATAATTAGCATTTGGACAATTCTTACTAGTCTGTTCAGTGAACTCATACTCAACCAATGAGCACCTATATATTTTTTTTAGTGTCTCCATACAAGTAATCTATGAGATCGATTATCCTCTATCACATAGAGTAAGAATAGTGTATATTAGTCTTTTTGGTACTATAAAGGCCCTACTTTATAATCCCATAACTAGGAATATTTAGGAATAATATTACTAACATTTTTTTTGGATGACGAGAAAATTCCTATACTCAGCCATCACTGCGGCGGCCGGCCATACACGGGCCAGGCACTTACCCCTTTAGAGTACGTGTCCGCAGATCACACAGCACCTGTCCTGAATCAATTAAATTTATGTACAGGAATCCTACTGTAGTGGTATCAAGTACAGGATAAAATTTCGACTGCACCAGACTCTTACACCTGAATGTACTCCAAGAAGTTTGAACCCAGGACTAGCACAAATGCTCTCCTAGGATGGAACCACTCGGCTACACCCAGTGGGTGCAATATTACTAACGTATAGTCTCATAAATGTGAACTCATCATAACAATATGTGTTGCATACATTCTATGGATTTTATCATTATATGTAAATCAAACATTCATATGTAAATAATAAAAGACAATATATATAATAGAAAATACTTATTTTATTAAATCATAAGATTTACAAGAATTTTTACAAAATTTATAATCACCGATCACATCGTAATTGACTTTTAAGGCATACAACTCTTTCAATTAGGCCTCTTGTTTTTTATAGAAAAAGGTTGGGTCGGCTCAGGATTTTTTGGGCTTGAATGGAAAGTTGACTTGCATTCTCGGATCGTCCTAGTCCAATCAAGCAACAAATCATGGCATTACCTCTTCATATACTGTGGCAAAAAGGAGGCCTCAAAAAAATCCCTCAATACCAGCTAACCATCAGTTCACTGTCATTTAGTCATTGGTTCAATCACCTTTCTCATTAAACAACAGTATCCTCAAAAACTAGAGTAAGAACCTGAGCATCATTACCTTAAAATGTTGTCAAAGATGCTGAATGCATTAACAACACAACTGCGACTACAAAAGCCACTGGAACAAATGCCAATCGCAGATCCAAAAAATATAGTCGGACGAAGAGAGCTGGTGGGGTCCTGACATGTCGCAAAATCAAACAAGAATGTGACCATTCCCAAAGGATGATCGAATATCTCAAATCGTTGACTGACAACAAGCACACCATTGTACTATTCACTATAATTTGTGGCATAGCACTAACATCTCCAATGAGATCGAAAACATCAAAACTTCCCATCTTTAACCTGTTTCCTAGCAAATTATAATTAATGGGTTAAATTCATTTCGCTCCCCAGAATATAAAGTTTAATTAAGTCCAATTAAAAAAAACAGATAGAGAGAAAGAGAGAAAGAATTGGGATTGTTGGATTAAAAGAAAGAGAAAAAAAATGAGAGATTGTGGAATTTAAAAAATAAGTAAATAAAGAGAGAGATATTTCATGAGATTTCGATAAAAAAATTTTAAATACTTTCCTAAAGGAAACAACATCTACATTTGAAGATATGATCCTAATTAAAACCCCAAAAGAATTCCTTAATTACAAGTTTAAAAGAATGGCCATGTTCTTTCATGTATGGTCTAGAAAAAAGGAAATGTATCTATGAAAACAACAAGAACATTTCTTTAACAAAGTTTAAAGGAATGGCTTCTTGTTTGTTCATGACATTTGAAAGAGGACCATAACAAAATCAAAAAGTTTACATGGAAATAATATGATAGATTTTCTTAGTAAAGATTGAAAAGAATGGTTTTCTATTTATTGCATGACACCTGAAATCAAAGATTAACAAATATCTTAAAACAAGCTGAGAGTCCACAAAAGTTCCTTTCACCAGTCTGAAGGAGGCTAATAAGAAGTAAGATCAAAAAATTGAAGGATTAGCATGGAAAAACACAAAGGATCATGTCAAATGTTTTATGCAATTTTTATGATTTTAATGAAAACAACAAACGTTAGCATCATATACCAAGTAATCCGGATAGCCAAACTGTCTCCGATCGGCCTCCAAGCATATCTACTAATCGAAGAGATGAAGATAATTCCAATTATGTCTTGGGAGACTAAAGTAAAAGGAGAAACTTTACTAATCTTGTATAAAAAAATTCCAAGCTAAGAAACCATGAAAGCAAGTTCCATCCTTTCTTTTCTCCTTTCTCTTTTGATTTTAAAAACCAAAATTTTTCAGCTTTCTAACGTCCAGCAAGCCAAAAGAAAATGACAAAACAATTGATTTTCCAATTGATCAAGTATGGCTACGGTGGAAGAGAAGACAAAGCAAAAACAAGTCATTATTACGTTAAAAGCTAACCAATAAGAATAAACCATATTCTTTTATTCCATTGGTGAATTTCAAATACAATTGAAAAATAATAATAATAATAATAATAATAATAATAATAAATAAATAAATAAATAAATAAATAAAGATATATATATATATATTTTTTAAATTTTTTAATACATCATTAAAGAATTAATCCTAACCATTAAATAAAAATAGAGTGACAATATTTAATCTAGTATTAACAATAGGCAACAGAACATGATGCCATTTGTCAACTTAAGATTTATTTAATTAAATAACAATTATTTAATCATTAATAAAAAAAATAACTTTATTTATTACTATATATATATATATATATATATATATTAATTATCTTCTCTAGTCTCCTATACAGTCATAAATCATATTTGTGATATATTAAATAATCAGAATACTTCTCGAATTTACGGGTGCTAGCGCATTATTGTCGAAAAATTTATTCTTTATATTAAAGAATAAAATTGACTTCTGATTAACAAATCAGACGAATTCATTAAGAAATATCATTAACTTAATAATATTTTACTCATCATCATCTATCAGTTCTTATGTGTGACCCCCTAGGTTCACTGTGAACTAGACATGAGCAAATACGAATCCTTTCGTATCACTTTAGTACAACACATTGTAACCTAAATTTTTAATGATCATGAGTGACCTCTAGCAAGATATCATGACCCTTAAAGCACTGAAAATATTATTTTGGATAAACCCATATAGTCGTACTTGTATGAAGTAAAATTCTTCTATTGTTGACTCCCGATCGAGTGTACGTCATGGAATCGTCAAACTCCTAACTTGATCATAAGATCAGAACCTCAATCACAAATGAGATTCACTTATCCAAAAATTTATTTTTAAAATTTGTGTACTCTGGTCAGAGATTTAATTCCCGTGCATGACAGTTCTGCCTAGGATCTCAAGCTCAAATATTTAAGTCAACAGATTCCTAATTAATTATTACCTCTTCTCATGCAATAAGAACACATTATCATCAAGCTTCTTTCACCAGGTATGGCTAGTCTAGTGTGATATACACAAGTGAACGATGTATCTCATTATATATTATAGTCATAATATCTCAGGTCTATGGACTAATGGTACACTGGTACGATTGTGTAATAAATCATTGACTGTGAATATTCACTCATGTGATTTGTCACAATTGGTCATGTTCAGTATCACTTTCTCAAATGTAATACCCATGGTTATGCTCTTGTCATATGAGACTCGTCACCCAACTATTAGCATCGAATACTAATCAATGGTAGCAACAAAATATGATGATCATGCAATGTTATTATCCCTAGTGACATTACTTTAATCAAGAACAAATTTGGATGTATTTAAATCATAAATTCTGTACTCATATATACAATTCTTTGTATATAGATCTTGACACATAATACACCACAGGAATATATCTTGCATTAATAAGAAAATAAATAAATAAATAAATAGCAATTGAATAAAGTGCAAGATACAAAAATAAAATGCCATTTTATTTATCGTAAATATTTTTATAATAAATTAATACACACACACACACACACACACAATAAGATAATGGCCCTAAATCTCGTGACATGATTGGTTCTATGGCATATCTCTAACAAAAATATCAACTAATTAAGATCTCTCTATTTGCAAGTCTTTTAATAGATACACAAAATCTCTTGATTGATTAACAACGGCTGTAAAATCAGAAGATTGAAACATAATATGTATATTCCTTTTTCGTTTATATCTTGTATTTATATATTGGATAAGTCTTTGTAATAATAATAAAGTTAGTAATACAATTATTTCTCTCCAATTCTGAAATTTTTCATTTTAAAAATGGATTGATCGACTGAATAAAACCTCACAAGCTTCTTAATCATCAAATGTAAGATCTTCAACAACTAGTGAGTTGTTGTTTGAGATCGAGAAGAAAAGTTTTGGAGCACTTAGCAACAGCTGAAGTTGTGTCCTTCTATTCTTCCCTTGAGAAAATCCCGAAAGGTTTAGGATGGGAGAGGTATTCCAATGGAAATCCTGCATTTGCCAATTCCACAAACACATTTTTCTAATTCCACAAGCATTCTTCAGTTGATCTAATCTCTTTAACTTGGGATTTTTGAAAGTTCAATTCAGTTTATATGTATGATATTGTACTGAAAAATCTAAACGTCTTCCACGTTTGCAATATGTCTAACCAACTTCATCTCCCCTCCTTCAAGTTCTTGCTGCTATATGTTTTCGACGGGGCTAAAAAAATTTCACTTTTATTTTATAATAAATTATATGATCATTTTTTTTAAAAAAAAATACATCTATTTTATTGGAAATAATAATTTTTTCTTTAATATATGTAGTGTATACATATATACACAATGACAATAAAATAAATTCATAAAACAATTAATCTATTATTAATACAACGTTTGCGATTTTTCAAAGTATAAACTTCACCTATCATTAATTTTGATTCAATACACTCAAAAATCAACTTTTACAGTAAATAATTATTACAAATTATTATTTTAATTATAGTGTAAAACACATTTAAATTATGTTGTTGTTGTGGAAACAAAAGGTATTATTAATATAAAAATATTAATTCATCAATCAAATTAATAGTTGTCTGATTTTTTTTTATTTTATATAAATTTGAACATAATTTAGAGAGATGAAAAAATATTGGTGATGTAGTATATATATCTCAGTTAACTTTTTAATTATCTCTTAAAATAAAAATAAAAATAAAAATAATTTATTATATTAGTAAATACTTCAAATTATTTTTTATCTCAATAAGAAATATAAATTGATTTATATTTTATTAAGATAAAAAATACAAAGTTTATAATTTAAAGTAATTTTAAGAAATTCTTTAGACAAATATTGGATCTATGTATAATTATTTCTGTTAATAATTTAATATATTTTAAAGGCTTATATGAAATTTTCTTTTTGGAGTTCAGCCTTAGCCCTCCTAGAGCTTTCACTGCTTGGAGAGTCATGCTTGTTGCGCTGTCCTAAAATCAAAGAGTTCTTTCCTTATTCGAGTATTGACAAATCTCTTCATCTCCAAAATAAAACCCAATGCTATCAGCCATTGTTCTCGATCAGCATAATTACTAGAAGAAAAGTATTAAGTCTTTAATATCGAATCGCAAGGAAATATAGTATGTAGAGAAAATAAGAGAGTAAAGATGCGAATGTAAAATGCCCCTTTATATAGTAATGGCTAGGTTAAAATTTAAATTAAATATAAAAGATTTGTATCTCCTACCGAATTTAACCTCAACAATAATATAATTAATATTTTAAATTCAAAATTTATGACCTTTATAAATTTTATTAGGCGTTAAAAATTTAATAATTTTTGTATTTACAAAGGTTTTTAAACCTTCAACTACTACAATCACAAATTCTTGCAAAGATTATATTCTGAGTTCGATAACAGGTATGATCTTATTTATTATTTCTTTACTTTACTAGAAGACAGAAGAAGTTGATAAGAATTAGGTTCAAAATTCATTTAGTGAATTATTGCATCTAAATATAGCAAGAATGGCAATCAAAATTGAGTCATAATTAATATGTATTTTGCTAATTAATTGTTAACACAATCTAATAAAGAAAAGTTATCACTTGAACTAAAAGTTTAAAATTAAAAATAAGAGCTCAAACAATTGTATAAAGGGGAGGTTTAAATTTACAATTATGATTTTATTTAATAGTTAAGAATTTCTTAAAATAAGAATAAACTATATTATTGAAGGTGATTAAAAATAGACTACAAAACCTTTACTTATAGAAGAATATCAATAATTAGGGTTGTAAGTGAGTTAAATTACGTGTAAGTTACTTGAATATATGAATTCGACTAGATAATAGTTTAGTCGAATTTGAGTCAAATTCAAAATCGAATAAAGCTCGAGTATAATAATAGTCAAATCATTAGACTCAGAGTCTAATTAAATATCTACTATTTTATATAATTTTAAAAAATAATTATTAAAATTTTTACATTTTATGATAATAATTTTAAAAAAGGTATTTAAATTTACTCAAATTAAGTTCAAATACATTAAATATCTCAATAAGTCAAATTTAAGCATAAAATATATATACTTTATCAAATTTGAGTTGAGTTTAAGTTTTATTTTTTAAATTGAGTCAAATTCAAATAATTTATTGTATTGTCTCAACTTTACTTGATCAATACTAAAAAAAAACAGGTTTTATTTTGATTCATGTTATATATTGCATCTAGGAACCTATTCATCAATCGCATAGATGTTATTTCTCTCTTTTATTTTTTTTCGATGTGGAGAGTCGATTGACTCTTGACACTTATCATACCTTAAAAGGTGTGTGGTTTAGCTCAATATATATACGCTAATACTATGCTAAATTATTATACTAATTAAAATTTTCAATTTGAAAATAAGATGGAAATAATTGTATTTAATAATTTAACGTACACAAGAAAAAAAAAATTATATATTTTTAAAAGTTTTAAGATTCCATAGTATAATGTTTTAGCCATGTGACAACATCGTGGGATTTGTTAACATGTCATAAGGAAAGCGAGAAATGAAAGAATCAACGCAATGTGTTCGTCAATTGTCAGCCACTTATGTTAGAAGCAAAATCACATATGTTGTACGATTATATCTGAAGAAGATATTAATTGTGTGAAAATTTGAACGAAGACGTGTACTCAATTTTAACCAGAAGCCACCCACAGACTTTACAATTATTTAATTAAATGAATCATCAAAACGTTAACACTTGTACCCTGGCATAAAAAATCATTATTGCATGAATGTGATTGACGTGAGGAATTGGTAATTTTAACGAGACTTGTTTTCTCTCCTTTCATTTCATTTACAGATAGTGAGCAGGTTGAAGATAGAAAAAAAAAAAAAAGAAAGAAGAAGAAGAAGAAGAAGAAAAAGAAAAAGAAAAAAAAATCTCTTTTCATTCTAACAAAAGATCTATTTAATTAAACATGCTCGCGAACACACATGCACACATATTTGTTCGAGTTTTGAAAAGATCATTTGTAAGGAAGAAAACACATGTATAGTCCTCGCCAATCCCACTTTAATTAATTTTATTGTAATGTTGAATATATTGTTGAGTTTATTTGCATTGTAATCTCTTGAGTAATACTGCTAAACCCTTCCTACCCATTTTTGTAGAAATTTGAGTAAATTTTAATTTCATTCTGTTCTTCCGAAGCATACCATGAAATAGTTGAAATCAATTCATGATATCCATTTTACATTGCTTCTTCCTTACTAACTTCAACCATTTTAGATTCGAGGTAGCCATATGTATTAAATAGTACTGTAAAACATTTGATACCCGGTTGAATACAAGATATAAGACAGAGTGTTGCAACTTTATTAGATACAATCACAATGCAAATTTATTATATACAATGACAATAAATCAACCCCTTGAATTGCTCAAAATGCAATCCAACAGTGTGCATACAAGGTTGAGATCACATGAAATAATCAGTAGAAAGTCCCCACTTTTGGTTGATTTGTTATTCCAATCCACAGTATTCACAAGAGATCCTTAGAATAGCAAGGACTTTTCTGCTTGATCTATCCCTTTTCCTTTCCTATTTAAAATTTCCAAGTACTTTTATGGGGTAGAGAAGGACTCGATGTTAAAACCAAATATCTCTGAACATAGATTGCATTAACTTCAATTGTTTTCTAAAAACAAACCTCTTGAGAGTTTAAGAGTAGCTAAAGAAAACAACATTTTCTCAAAACCAAACGTGTTCCGTCTTTTCACTTTCTTCTTCATCAACTTGTATATTATACTCTTAGGTGAAAGGACAAGGACACAAATATTTTAATGATTTACTGATTCATTTGCGAAATTGATCTTCTGGCCACAAGGTTTCCACAAAGACATACCCTAATTCTTAGGGATCACAAAAAAACTAACAAACAAACAAAAAACAAACAGTTATTTCGCAAAAACCATATGGACGAGGATTCCACCATCTGCTTCATATGGAGAGGTCAGGATTATCTGCATCTCATCGATTATATACATATAAACACACACACTAGCCCTATTCTCGCAGAAGTATATTATATGTATTTATCTAATAAATAAAATAAATGTCTGGGGTCTGGATGTTTAGAAATGGAGTGATCCGGCTTACTAAAAACTCATTGCAAGCATCTGAATCATCAAACGGAAGATCTTCACAACTCGTTATTCGTTGTTCGAGAAGAAAAGTTTTGGTATACTTAGCAACAGGTGAAGTTGTATCTTCCTATTCTTCTCTTGAGAAAATCTTGAAAGGTTTAGGTTGGGAGAGGTATTCCAATGGAAATCCTGCACTTCTCCAATACCACAGACATTCTTCAGTTGATCTAATCTCTTTACCTTGGGATTTTTCAAAGTTCAACTCAGTTTATATGTATGATATTGTAATGAAAAATCCCAAAGTGTTCCATGTTCGAGAAATGTAATCAATTTCATATATCAGCATGGAAAGATATACTAGGCTTCATAATTTAGTAAAAGTTTGGCATTTTCAAAATGCTAGTTGAAATTCAGAATACTATATCATTACATTATGCATTTTGTAAAATGCCAAATGATCCTATATCTGAAACTAGAATTCTCTTTGGTGTTTACTGAATCCTTTAATTGATTTCTGTATTAAAATAGATGTCTTGAACTTTCGTAAGAATAATGTTATTGATGCCTTGGCAAATTAATGCTGGTCTTTGGTAGGACGGGAATCCAAATGGAATTGGTAAATTTCTGTGAGATTCAAAGCTAGTGGTTTCCCCGGTATTTTACTTAGTTATCGATTGCTTCTCTTTCTCTCTCTGCTCTTTATTAGAAAAACGAAAGATACTGGTGAAAATTAGAGTAATATGTCTTCAAAATGACATCTTCTCTTCGAAACTCATTGAACGAATTTCTGCCTACAAAGAAATATTGCAATAAAATCAGCCATAAGTCATTCATTTCTATTATAATAATGTTAATCATTATAAAAATATTTTTCTTTATTTTTGTTTTGCTACATAATGACTGGTGGACTATAAGAATCAGTGGATTCAAGCAAATACATTATACATACACGTTAGCCATTTAACAAACGATGATTCTACGCAGAATGCGTAAGATGTATTTAGTTTTCAGCTTAATTAACACACGCCACGTATAAGACTCATCAGTTTGATGGTGCCGATGGTGTCCATCACAACCCAATAATGATCCGCCACTTATTACTACCAGATACATCAATTAATGTTTTCTACTGTTATAAATTTAATTTCATATTTTCTATAATGATGTGACAATACTGTCCAAATAGGTAACCTACGAACAGCAAGACCTGACGCAACCACAGTACCAATACTGGAGTCAAATTTATATCAAAAACATTTTAATAAGATTTCTATTGTGTGAAATTTAGAACAGAGACGTGGACTCCAGTTGAACCACAAATTGCTCCGATGAATGAAGCATCAATAGAGTTAAAACATTTGTATGAGACAAGAGTCGAAAAACATAATAATTAAGCTCCTTACATGTCTATTCAATAAAATCATATTATATGTTAATAAAAATTTGATGATGACGTATATTATCTTGGAAGATATGCCAACTCAACAACAGTCAACATGGAAACGCATGCATGATGCAATTGCAATATTGTACATTTAGAATATGAAATTATGTTTAACACTTCAATAAACTTCATATCGCATCGTATCGTATGTAGTTTTCATGGACTAATTAATTTAATAAAAATTGTATTATTAAACAATTATTTTTTTTAGTAATTGACATGCATAACAAATGTGAAGACATGTTCGATTAAATCAATTTGGTTGAGTGCAACATCAGAGTTATATTCTTCTTCACGTGACAGGTAAATTTCAATCATCATATCAAATTTCAGATTATTCTACAATAGAATTTAATACATATGGGAGTCGTTAAAACTAAAAAAAAAAAAAATTAATGACAAACTCGCAGGTGTCATAAATTATTTGATAAACATGCATGAAATGAAAAATAATTGCAATGTCCAATTAATCGACTGATTTCAAGAATAAGCAGCAAACAAGATCTTTAATTGGCAAACGAGAAAACACTTTCCTTGCTCCACGTTTCTAAAAACTAAAAAGCCACACTCGACATTTGGAATTCAGTCAATTCATCTTTTAAAAAATTTACTGTTTGGACTCGTTTTTAAGCCACTATACACTCCCAAATCCAACGTATCATCATAATCAAATTTAGCACTAATTTCATAACAGAAACTACCGAAATACCAAATGGATCCATCGAAACAGACTGTCACTAATTTTTTAACCATCCAAACATATTATATATCCACATAAATAGAATTTAAAAATCAAAACAAACAAGCGCAGGAAAACTGGAAGCTCACGTTACATTCCTGACAACTATCAACCTCTAGCAAACTTGTAGTGAAATTCATCAATGGTGGAATAGACCAGGCCTTCATTTTCAAGAGATGCAATGAAATCCCTGATGCAATTAGTAAAATAGAAGAAATAAATACATAATTCAATCATTTGCATCATAGAGACAGACAGAGGGCAAAAGAGAAATTACGTGATCTTCTTTTCTGGCATTTTTAGTGCCTGGGAAAGCTCAGATATGTGTACTCCCCTTTCTCTTTCACTGCAAACAAGAACTATTAGTCACTCTATGTAAAGAGACTTCCTTTTATATTTCCTTTTATGTGATAAGAAAGCCGGATAGTGCAACAAGCTCTAATAATAACATCATCACAAAAATAGAGAGTAGAACTTGCAAGTCAAAGTTTGGGCCTAGAAAACAAAACAGAAATAACTAAGAATTTTAAGAGGTAAAACTGCACTTGGAAACGAGTATAATAAACAACAAGATCAAGTTTCCAATGGAATTAACTTAATGAAAACAACCTTATCCAACATGACAACTCTAGCTAAAGCATGCAATTTAACGGGTATAACCTCTATGGTAAAATCTAGAATGTTGGTGGAAGACTGACCTGCTTAAAGGTTGCTGCAAATAGTCCAGGATCAATTGATCACAATCCTTGAGACCATCAATGCTAAATTGTGAAATGACCTGCACAAAGAATTAAAATATTATGACAAATATAGATGTTTATAGCAACAATGAAAATGAATCTTTCTGTTGAATTATATACATGATTCGATGGGGCCATACGATATCCATTTGACCCCGTCCTGACAGGAGCGTTCACTGAATCTACAATCTGATGCTGAGTTGTAGAAACACCTTTTACCTTGAATTATCGTTAAAACACAGTCAATCCATAAGAAAATGCAGTACACAGATATCATACATATTCATCCTAAGTAACAGAAAGCAAATGGCACTTATCATGAGGAGTTGGTTCAGTTTTCATGAATACCTGCAAATCTGAATTCGGCAAATGGAAGGCTATGCACTCAATATAGTGGTAAGTAACCTCATCAAAGTTGTTCACAGGCCTTTAAATAAAAGAATCAGTCAAATATTATTAATCTGTCTGGTTATAATAAAGCAAGAAGTCATGGCAACTGAAATACATAGGTAGCATGCTTCCCAAAATTTAGCACACTTCTAAATACGATATTCATTTGTCTTCATATGGTAGTCCATTAGTTACCAATACACACATACACACAGAGCCAGCATGAGGAAAAAGGTCATCCCGAGGAAAGAAAATTTGTTATGGCAGCTCAAACTATAGCTTCCATTGCATCTATTATCAATGATATATTCTTTGTAAAATCATGTTTTCATATTTCTCCGAGATAATTTAATTTCCAGATTTCCAAGAATTTTTTTAAGATAAAAATATCCAAACATGAAATAAAGCTAATGTTTTACACAAGCATTACTGCTTACTGATCGGCCATTGCAAGTTTCCTGAAGAAATAAATTATGTACAGATGCTAATATGCTTTATATCAAAACATGAATATTATATGATTATATGTTAAGAGAAAAAAATTGAAAAGAAACAAAACATACGAATGTATAGCTCCAGGCCAACAAAAATTTACTGCAGCAGAAAAACTTAAATTGCATCAACTACCATATATGTACTGCATTAACCACCATATCTATTCTATAGTGAAAAAGAAGCTACAGTTTTTTTTGTTTTTTTTTTTTTCTAATAACAATCCCAGTTTAGTTTTAAGATGTGTAGTAAGTACTTCTCCAAAACAGTATAGTTATGACACTATTTTCTATGCCAAACCAAATATTCTTCTAGAAACATCACAAACTCATAAAAATTTGTCCGGATTAAAACCAAACCAAATGGAAGGCAATCAAAAAGTACCAAAATGTAAATCACAGAGCTGCATACCAAATCTTTAGAATTGGTAAATAATAAATATAACTCATTTTCCCCGTTTGCTTGTTTGACTTTCAACATACAAATGGCCAAGTGAACTCAAACAACTTATCGTATGATAGGGGCATACTTGGTCTCATAATGAAGCTGAACGGCAATCAACATGGCAAGTATTTGAAAGAGAAGGGAAAAGAAATCCAAATAAATAAGTGCTCAGATGAAAACAGTGTATGAAACACTATATATAAGCCAGATACTTTTTATAGCCATACCTTACAGAGAAAGCGACTAACTGTTTTTTCCCTTGAAAGCTTTTCAAATGCCCAACGAGACGAACATACATTCCATCTCTATTCAAAGTTAAAGAAAATCAAGAGAGTGTTTTGATGTCATATATGACATACTTAAAGCCAAAATAAGAAATAAAGGCTAGCAAAACTCAATATTATAAATAAACTAGAAAAAAAACTCACCGTATGGCCTCCATTTCCTTTGTATCAAAAACCTCACTTGCCCTATCAAAACCATTTAACATGCACAGAAATTAATTATCCATAATCTAAGAGTAAAATATAACGATTATGGACATACAGGTGATGTCCAGTCAATTTATTTAAAATGATTTTCCCATACAAAAAAAGTTTGTAATGATTTAGAACTATGAGGATCCAAAAAACAAATTTAGTAAACCCTCCCAAACAAATAGGTGCATATGGATTGCATTCACTTATAGTAAAATAAGAAATTATAATACCATCTTTTACATTGCATTCTTCCAGTTCCGTCGTCTAGAATGAAATTAATATCAGAAGCTCTTTCTTCTTTATCAAAAACCAGGCCAACCAATGTAACCTGCAGCAATGCAATTTCAAAAATCACTAATGTAAAGTAGATGTATATAAACAATCCCACTATTTTCCATAATTCAGCAATATACTTTTCTTTCTAGCATTTTTCAAAGAACATATTCATTGACAAAATGTTTTGTCCAAACCAAAGAGATATAGAGGGTGCTAGGAGAGAATTTGTACATTGCTAATTTCCAATCCGTTGATCATAAAATTTGATCTATCATCACCCGAATGGTTAGCTTCACTTATCATCTTCACTGTCACGGGTACCAACCCCTGGGAATCACGACTCTGCAACCATACAAAATTATAAACATCAGAAAATACAATTGGGTTGCCACCAACGATTAAACATCTGTGTGACAATAAGTATACAATAAGCAATCAAACAACAGTTAAACAACAATTATGTGTGTGGCAATTTAAAGCAAAATATAATAAAATTCACAAGAAATAAGTGAAACTTGATGAAATTCCTCCCTCAATGAAGCCATGAAAAGAACAGGGCCATAAATCCCATCACTATTAAAGTTTTGTTTTCTTCCATTCAACCATTTAAGAGCGTATTTGGAAAGTGCTAGTCAGCTTTATGTAAAACTAAATCTATCCTCGTCTAAGGTGTCAATCCGGACAGAAACTCCCAATACGTGTTTGCTTCTACTTTCCACTTTCACTCTTTCCATGTTTACTTTAATAATTCATGAAGTTTAGATTTCCAAATACCCCAAGCGGTTACAATTTCTCTACGAGCATACATATGGTAAATGAAACCCTAAAATAAATTAAGAAAAAATAGCCTAACTATATTTCTTCTTCTTGATCAACAAAATATACGGTAATAAAAGGTCAACTAACAGCGTTTCATGCGTTACTCTGAAATAAATGGAAATGAAAAGGGAAATTAAAAATAAAGTCAACGAGAGATGACTAACTCTGGCAGAAGAAGAAGATCGATAGTCGGCGGGTTGGGACGGCTGCGATGGCATGAATCCACCCCCGGAGAATGCATTGTTGGCGTCGAATTGACTGTTGGAAAACATCTCTGAAACTCTGGAACGCGAAATTTAAGATGATCAACGGTTCAAAATTTATTCTGATATCGAGCTTCTGTGCGACGATCTGATGATTTTAGGGTTTCCCGCCAATTTCGCTATCCATTTCCCGCGTGGAATTTAGGTTGGGCTGGCCTTTATAAAATTCGAGAACTCACGTTCCAGAGTTCAGTTCTTTGTAACTTGGATCCGGGTAAACTGAGGATCGGCCCAATTCCTAACGGTTCGGATTCTTAATCGGTTTCAAATAAAGTCAAGCAAAAGATAATATGATTCAAGACCCATCTTATTTTTATCATGCCATTATTCTATAATTTTATATTATGTTTTAATGAATTTATGATATGTTTAGCGACTTATCAGTTATTTCACAATTTTGATCCCATATTTTATTTTTTTAAATTTATATTTATATTTTAGTTAAAAATTTTAATTATTAAGAATAAAAATATTATCATTTTATATAATTATGCTTTACCTTAACTCCTTCTCATCTTAATTTTGAAATTAATGTTTACGTTCATCTTCTCACCTCAATATTAAAATCAAAGATTAATTTAGAAATGCATCTTTACTCAAAAATATTAATACTAAAAAGATACAAACTTTTTATTATTAATAATTAAAATTTAAAAATTAAAAAAAAAAAATTTTTTTTTGAAGATCAAAAAAGTAATATATATTATCATTATTTTTCAAAACGAAAACAAAGCAAAAATTTCCTCCGTAAAACTCCACAAACGAGAAACTTGTTCCGTGTCACATGAAATTGCTGCTTGTCATTACTTCAGATTCCTCTCGGCTCTTCCCTATTTGAAGACCACCAAATTTTCATGGGAAATTACTTTTTTTTCCTTACTTCCTCTTCCGTATTTGCCTTTCATTTATCCTGTAAACTAAATTCCCCAGCAACAAGTTTATGTGGCCACACCATTTTCAATAAAAATTAATTCATAACTGACTTTTGAAGATTCTGCTCACCTCATAACTACTTCTCTACTCTCTCTCACACACCAAATTCACTCTCTAGATCTGTTTTCAGTTCTAATAAAACATGGACTTGATTCATCCGAACTGTATAAACTCGCTCTCTTTCTCGACAGAGAAACGCAGGAATGTCACTTCCACTTCAAAATTTCAATTTCCGTTTTCGACGACGGTTCAAAGGAGGAAGAGGTTTCTAATTTCAATCTCGGCAGTTTCGACGGCAAGTGGTGAAACTTCGATTAACGGCGGAGCTACAACGGCGACAACAACGAACACGAGGAGCATAACGGAGAAGAAATCGTTGCAAACGGTAAACTCTAGCAGTGCGATGGAGCTATTAGACATCGAACGCGGCGTCTGTGTGCCGTTTCGCAAGTACACGCCTGAGACAGTACGATTAGAGATTAGGAATTATGTTATATTTTTTTTTTGTTTGTTAATTTGCTGTTGACTTTTTGCGAATTTGATGTTCATTTTGTGTAATTGTGAAAATGTGGCTTTAGTTCATGCTGTTGTTTGTATGCATTCATGATACTTGCTGAGAAGCGCTTTCGAAAAAATACACATCAACAGATTGTTGAAAAGCGTTTCGGGTGTTTTCTTGACCTGAATATCTCTTTGTAGAAAGTAACGGTTACCCCTTTGGGCCGGTTTCCTCCTTCAACTGAGACATACCCGTCATACTCGTTAGAGGGTTTTTAACCCTTTAGGCCGGCTTCCTCCTTCACCTGAGACATACCCATCATACTCCCCTACTAGCAAAGACTTGGGGGCCTAGATCCCCTATTTTTACCCCTTTAGGCCGGCTTCCTCCTTCACCTGAGACATACCCGTCATACTCCCCTACTTGCAAAGACTTGGGGGCCTAGATCCCCTATACTTGCTAAGACTTGGGGCCTAGGTCGGCCTGAGGCTAGCCTCAGATGAGGAGTGAATACCATTTGAAGGAGTACGTAGGATGCACCCTTACCCCTTTAGACCCTCAGGAAAACTAGCTTTTCCAGGAAGAGGCCCATCCCTGGTTATATTGCTAACTACCATGCCTCTTTCGTTCAGTGTGGGAATTTTCTCTCCCACAGACGTCCCGATCAGTTTTAACAGCTATGAATAGAAAACACTTTTATCTTTCAGCCGTACACAATGACATAAAATGCCTTGTATTATTGAAATGCTTTTAGAAGTGTCAGAAACTCCCAAATGTATCTTTTATCTAGTTTTAGTTTGAATTTGATGGTACTGTTGTTGGGAATTAGGTGAGGAGTAAAGTATTGGAATCTCGAGGAGCTGTAGTTTCACTAATGTTACGTGGAGTGGAGATTGTATGGAATTTGGGACTTTATTGGTCTGCTCTAATGTATGATTGCTTGGTTGGGAGGGACAAAGAGGTTGTTCCTGATCGTGCTCGGCAACTTCGGAATCTCTTGTGTAACTTGGGGCCTTCCTTTATCAAAGCCGGGCAGGTTTGTCTCATTTCAGAATGGATGTTTAGATGCTACTTTTTTTAAGGTCCAAGACCAACAGAATTTCTGATAAATTATTTCATAGACCGAAATAGGAAATAAAGATGGATAAATATTAGCCCACATTTCCATTCTGAATATTGAGTTTTAAGTATGGATATGTTTTTAATGTTGGAGCCTTTTGCATGGGTTTTAGCTTAAACTGTGGTAGATATGAGTCTTGTTGCTTGATTTTCCAGTTTGCTTCAGTTAAAGACCTGCCTTTTGGTATTCAGTTTTACTGATTGAATGAGTAATCTGCATGTTCTCCAGGTGCTTGCAAACAGGCCTGATATTATAAGAGAAGATTATATGAATGAACTCTGCATTCTTCAAGATGATGTCCCCCCTTTTCCAAATCAGGTAAAATCATGCTCTCATAATAGCTTTCTAGTGAGCAATTTTATAAGTGGTTTTGCAATGTACCATTTAATTATACTGGACAGAATCCTTTTACTTAACCAATGAATGGTTCAATAGGTTGCTTTTAACATTATAGAAGAGGAATTGGGTCAACCCTTGGAAGCCCTCTTCAGCAAAATTTCTTCGCAAACTATAGCAGCTGCAAGTCTTGGTCAAGTTTACCGAGCTACCTTGCTTGACACTGGGGAGGATGTTGCAATTAAGGTTGTATAATGTTCATCCGGTGGTCTTTGTCTAATGTCGTTGATAGCATGGCTATTATTACTTGCACAAAAGTTCTAATGTCCCATTGTCCTCATAATACTGTAGTCGCATAATTTGTTCACTTTGTCAAATGCTGATGATCTCAACTGCCAATACTATAGGTGTAACTTTAGCATCTTGATGTAGTAGCTTTCCCTTCATGAATGTATGGTTGATGAACTTGAGTATTTGGTCCTTTATCTCATCTGTTTCTTTCTCACATCATTGGAATTCTCCCTCTCTAAGTTTTGAATTGTAGATCTCCACTAGCCTGTCAAACAGAGCAATAATATTTTTTCCATTGTAGTTTTTGCTCTTTGACCATTGATATGTTTGACTATAGTTCCTTAGACTTTTTAAATTATTATGTTTTAAATTTCCCTTGTTAATGCAATGAGATGCTACCGTACCCCTATCTCCTTGCCTCAAGTTACAAGGCTTTTACTTTCAGTTTTGAAGATATATTATTTATTGTGAACTCTTGAGATGTGCTCTTGCTCTTGCTCTTGAAAGTCAGGCATCAAAGTTTCATAATATAATTAATCGAATTTTATATGCTTACAGGTTCAGAGGCCTGAGATAGAACCTATAATCTATCGGGATCTTTTTCTTTTCAGAACTCTTGCTTCATTCTTAAATGGAATCAGTCTACAGAAACTTGGTTGCAATGCTGAGCTGATAGTTGATGAATTTGGTGAAAAGCTTTTGGAGGAGCTTGATTACACTTTGGTACCTTACAGAACTGTCCAATGTTTCACATGTTGATATTTTGATGAGTTGAGCATGCTCTTAGGAGGCTCTTAGAGAAGCAATTTGGGCAGAGAAAGTTCACACCCCTGGCTTTACCACATTCATTTTGTTCATTTTGCTTTTTGTCCTTATATAGTTTAATCATCTCTAGTTGCTCATCTTTCTTTTTCTCATTCAGGAAGCCCGGAATATAGAAGACTTTTTGGTGAACTTTAAAGATGATCCTACTGTCAAAATTCCTCGGGTTTACAGCCAGCTTTCTGGTTCACGTGTTTTAGTGATGGAATGGATAGATGGCATTCGGTGCACTAACCCACAGGTTGAATATCAATATTGAAGATGATGCTCTTTGAGTAATTTATCAATTTCAAAGAAAGAAATTCATGGTTTATTCCCTTTTATGATATTTTTTCTCTATGTAACAGGCTATTAAGAGAGCTGGCATTGATGTAGATGGATTTTTGACAGTAGGAGTGAGCGCTGCTTTGAGGCAACTGCTAGAATTTGGATTATTTCATGGAGATCCCCATCCTGGAAATATCTTTGCCATGCGTGATGGGCGTATTGCATATGTGGATTTTGGGAATGTGGCTGAACTTAGTCAAGTAAGTTGTGACAGATAAATAAAGGATAGTTTTCTTTTGTTATAAGTCATATGATGCTAGATATGAAAATGTTGGCAATGGAGAGAATCTCTCTCTTCCTTTTCACATTTATATGTGCAAACCTACTCCGATCATTACACAAGTCAAGTAAACGGCATCTTATGTATGTTTTAGGCATAATGTACTCTGGATTTAGCATGATTATTACTGAAATGATATGGTTTGAATGCAAAAACATCATTAGATTGTCAAAACTTTTTGCCCATCGTAAAATTATTGCCATTTTTGTTTCTATACGTTACTTGTTTGGGGGATTTTACTGATGTAAATTGTTCAAAATGATGGCTAGAAAATTTGAAGCTATATTATAATCTGAAATTCGTTTTAGTTTGGTGCTATTGTTCATGAAGGACAAAATTCTTAAACTAATATTTATCATTAAGGTACTGGTTGGCAAATATTGAACAAGAATTCATATAAGAATTTGTGGGCTCTTTTAGTAGCCAAAGGCATGATCATAATCCCCAAGGGGACAGCCAACAGAAGCTGATATTATATATAACATCAATTCTCATGGATGAATATATCCAAATAAAATACCCCTTCTACCAAATTTAAACACTTTTTATGAGATGCTTCAGCTATGTGGGTGAAGGTTTAATTATTATGTTGCTCTTTCTGTTATTCTTTGGTAAATATATAGTGCATAGATTATGCTTCTTTTCAACAGTGCATAGATTATGCTTCTTCTCGTGCATCCATTTTGATCTGGTTTATGTCTTTCAGCAAAATAAACAGATTTTGATCGATGCTGTTGTTCATGCTGTCAATGAGGACTATGCTGAGATGGCAAACGATTTTACCAGGCTTGGCTTCTTGGCTAAAGGGACTGATGTCTCTCCTATTATTCCAGCTTTAGAAGCAATCTGGCAAAACTCAGCCGGAAAAGGACTATCTGATTTCAATTTCCGAAGCGTAACAGGTGTTTATATGTTTTTACTGCTCTTTGCTAGATTTTTTCCTTTTTTATATTCTTTTAATGATTTACTGTGATGTGCATCCAAACCTAGAGTTTTCTCTGTGCTGCAGGACAATTTAACAAGCTGGTTTACAACTATCCAATCCGTATCCCAGAGAGGTTTTCTCTTGTTATCCGTTCTTTGCTGACTCAAGAGGGTATCTGTTTCACATTGAAGCCGGATTTTAAATTTCTTGAGGTGAACACAAATGTCATCCTTTTCCAAATATATTTTGTCAGCTTTGATGATAATTTCCTAGATCCATGCTATACTTTTTAGAAGTTCTTACAATCTAAAATCTTCTACACCTATAAGTTACGTATAATAATCAGTGATTAAGCTCTTGTAATTGTCACAAATTAGAAGCAACAGCTCTCTCGTGATGCATGACCTTTTACCGATGCTGTGTTGCATTTCTTCTTTTCCTTTCTTTCCCGAATTCTTTCTGTGTATTGATCTTAAGCAGTAAACCAGGTTGCATATCCATATGTGGCAAAGCGCTTGCTTACAGATCCTAATCCAGCTCTGCGCGAACGCCTTATTCAGGTAAATTCAAAGCCCTTTTCTCCCTAGACATGCATCAATCAGTTAGCTTCTTGTTTCTAGAACCAATTTGTTTGTGGTTCAATGTTTATTCTTGACTTCAAAAGCCCATTCCTCTTTAACTTTCTGATGTTTTTCAAATGTCAGCTTTTAAATTGTAATCCTAAAAAACAATCTATTATCTTTCTTAGGTTCTTTTCAAAGATGGTGTTTTCCAATGGAAACGGCTTGAAAACCTAATTACTCTTGCGAAGGAAAATGTGGCCAAGATGAGCAGCAACCCCGCATTGCGAGTAAACAACACGTCTGTGTTATCTCAGAACCGACTTGCTTACTCAGCTTTTAAATCTGCTTGAGCATTTTAAGTACTGTATTCATATGATCTGTTTTTGCAGTCAAAATTCAAAGAGCCGGCAAGTTGTAAGAAAACTAGACCTGACTGACACCATTAAAGATGGAGCTCGTCTTTTCTTCGTTGATGAAGGAATCCGCAGACAGCTTCTTCTTGCTCTGACAGAAGATTCAAAGCTTCACATTCAAGAGGTTTGTGAACCTAGACTTTTATTGATTTTGTCCAGTTGCATTATCATGTTCAGAAAAGTTCTGAGATGTCATTGTGCCTTCTGTAGCTTGTGGACGTATACAGGCTAGTTGAAAGCGATATAGATGTGCCTTCATTAGCTATGGAAGTTGTAAAAGGTAAAGGATGAAAGTACAATTTTATTTTAATATTAGGCAAATTAAATCATGTTATATATATATATATATATATTTTGCCTTTTTAAGGTCAAGGACTATATAACATCTATATTTTTTTAAATTGTCATGCTAACCTGCAGACTTTCCCAATGTTGTCCGGGATCTTGCACTTTCCTGGACCGACTCAGTTTTATCAGACAGATGAGTCAAGTGTTTTCAAAATTAGATGCACGACAACACAAATTACAATTGATTTGGATGGATACTAGTATCTTATTCATACCATGATGACTAGCAGAAGCAACATGTACTCATGTCAATCCTAGGAGAGCCTTTCAAGTTGTAATTCCAAAGCAAGTATTTTCGCAGTAAAACAATCTCGATACTAGTATGGAAATCAATTTTTTTGATTGTATAAATATATATGAACAGAACTTCAGATAATAGGACGAATGAGGGATTAGCCCATTTGGTAAAGCTTTCCATGAAATATGGTGCATTATTCATGGAAATGGTAAATCGTCTGAACCGTTATAGCTTCACTTTTTTTTTTGTTGTATTTTTGTGATAATTTTATTATTATTATTACTATTTAACATGTTAAATAAATGTAAATATTCTAATTTTCAATTTCAATTTTGTAAAAATGCTCGAAAGTTAAAGAAAAAGCTTGTGAAAATTGAAGTTGCTCTGGGACAAAGATGCTCTCATGTATACTATTCTTTTTTTTTAGTAGCTTTTATGTAGGACTCAAAGCATATTTAGTATTTAATTTAGTATTCAAGTGCGGGGCTCTTGTAACTATTTTGAGCTTTTACTTAACAATTATGATGGGAAGATAAAAATTAAAATATTAAATATTGATTAAAATAAGAGTGGGTCTTAAATATATTTTATAATTATACTTTTAAAATATATTTTTATTGTTGTCCGTGAACGATTTTTTTTCTCCTATTGAGGAATAACTTGCAAGAACTGTTACACTAATATGAAAGAATTTTCATATGTTGGAGACCAATTTGAAATAATTGTGACGTATGTAATTTATTTTAATTTTATTAAATAACAGAATTTGTATTGGTTACCAAATGATGAGTTTTTTATTATATCATTAAAAAAAATTAAAAAATTTAAATCTAAAAAACTTTAAATACACGTCACAATCTCCGACAAAATATATGAAAATTGACAAAAATAATTATATTTTGGTTTTTATTTACGAAAAAGACCTTGTTCAAATATTCATTTCAAATTAAATTAAAAAGATGTTTTTTTGTTTTTTTTTAATGAAATTGCTCGCAAATTAAAATTTTGAAAATTTTGAATCAAAAAATTTTTTCAATTCTAAACCATCAGTATAATACTTATTATATTATTAAAAAAAAAAAACATTCATTTTCTCTCACTGTATCATTCCAAATTAACAGCAACACAATCCAATAGACAACGGTAGCACACAAATAACCCAAAAAAGCTTCACAAACTTATCAAGCATACAAGTTTATCTCATTTATTTTAATTCTAATTTATTTATGTAAAATTTAAAAATTTTAACGAGATGAACAATATTGATTTATGTGTTTATATGTTATGTTATAGTTTAAATGTGAAAAATTATAATATTGATTGTGAATGAAATATTTCTTGGACAAAAAAATTTGTTCAAAAAATTTTTATCACTTTCAAAATCAGTTAAATTAATTTCAAAAGTATATTGCAATGATTTGAAAAATATGTGTAAACTAATTTTAAAAGTGAGAAAATTATTAAATTTAAAGGTATATTTAATTGATTTTAAAAGTAGAGCTAAACGAATTTCAAAAGTAAGAATATTACTTACCTCAAAAGTAGAAATTAAAATAATTTTAAAAATATAAATATAATTGATTTACTTACCTCGGAAGTAGAAATTAAAATAATTTTAAAAATATAAATATAATTGATTTTGAAAGTAAGAATTAAATTAATTTTAAAGATATGAATTTAACTGATTTTTAAAATAAGAATTAAATTGATTTCAAAAGTTTGAACTTAAATAATTTCAAAATAATAAATTAAATTAATTTCAAAAGTAAGAATATAACAGATATTGAAAATAAAAATTACTTTAATTTTCAAAGTAGAAATATAACTTATTTAGAAAATACTAAACTGCTTTTAAAAGCATGAATTTAATTAATATATAATTTTTTTAATGCATTATTTTGTTTATTTTTCTTGATTAATTGAATGCATTATTTTGACTTAATTAAATGTATGATTTTGTCTTGGTTGATTTTAGATTTTTTTCTCAAATCAAATGTTAGATTTGCTAATTTTGTACTTTTTATTATGCAAATTGATTGTATTAAGAAGAGCAATTTGGGAATTGAAAATTCTGATAATTATAATACTCATTTCAAACAACTCAAATTGCATCCGTGAAATAAGAATTAACAGTAACCAATCTATAAGCATGCACTTTCTTTCTTTCACTAACAGCCTTACACGTATTTAGTATATTAGAAAAATAATTTAATTTTGACTCTAATTCTTATATTCAAATTTATTAACAACTCATTTATTTTATTATCTATAGTGATATTTCTAAAAAAAATTAATTTTAAATACAGATAATTGTCTTTAGATAATGAATATGATTGACTGATTACAAAGTCATCAAAATAACATTCATAGATTAAAAGAAATTATGAATGTTATTTGGATAATTGTATATATAGTCAATTATATTTATTATTTAAATACAGTCATTTGTATTTTAAATTAAATTTTCATTTTAGAAAGTGTCATACCAGATGATTAGATAGATAAGTTAGCAAATCTTAATATAAAAGATGGGATTATGGCTAAATAAACTTCTTTTAATTTATTAAATTTGTGCGAGGAATGTTGATGGTAAAATAAAAAAAAAGTATATGCTTATAAGTTAATTGTTGATGAGTCTACCATGTGAAATAAGTATTGTGGTTATTAAAATTTTTAATTTTTAAAAAATCAAACAAGAGCACCAGTAAGAACAGAAACTTTCTTATAAAGGCATTATAATTATATTTGAGATTTAATATTATGTCTACATAAAAAATGCGTTAAAGGTATGTAAAAAATTATAACTATTAATAATATTTTACTATTAATTATATTTTATTTGATTGCTGAGCAATAACAATGCATGTTGACTTGTAACAAAATATTTTTTAAATATATTTTTGCAAGCTTACCTTAACATTATAACTGTATTTTAAAATACAATTTAATTATATACAATTCAAAATATGATAAATTTTACTTTTGAAATTAATTAAATTTATTCTTTTATAATGAGTTAAATTTTTCCTTTTAAAATCAATTAAATTTTATTTTTAAAATCAGTTAAATTTTATTTTTAGAATCAATTAATTTTTATTCTCAAAATTAGTTTTACCCTACTTTCAAAATTAATTAAAATCTCACTTTCAAAATCAGTCAACTTTTACTCTTAAAATCAATTTTATCATATTTTTAAAATCAATTTTTTCCTTTATATTTTCAAAATAAGTTTAAATTCATCTAAATACTGAGTTTGAAAATATCCAATATTTTTGAGGAGGTATTTTATAGTCAAAACTTACTCCATTCACAATTAATTTTACCATTTTTTTACATCTAAACCGCATTTTACTTAATACTTGTCAATGCAATTTTGACCTTCTCCTATTTTTACCACCTTTGATTGCAGACAATTTGATAGACTTAAAATCTTTTATAGTTTCCTCAAGCACCAAAAAAATGTTATATTGCAAATGCATTTATGCCTAAAGGTAAGCAATTTAGTGTGGATAAGAACAATAGTTCGAAGAATGAGTGGTACGAGCAAGTTCTGAGTGTTCATATAGCTCGTCTTCGGCTGTGCCAAAAGATAGAAAAGACGCACTGATGCCAAAAGAAATGCCCGATACTGTGGATGATTGCATTGGCTCTTGGATCGATGGGGCTGAAGCACCTGGTCATACTGGTTATTTGACCAGTAATTTGAAGAGCATGCCATTGACTATTAAATCTGGAAATTCAACTGTTCTTGGTCGAGGAGCGAATTCACATACACACTATAAACCCCAAAAGTGGATGCTCCTGACAAAACAGTAGATGGTGTTGATGGGATTTGTCGATTCGGAGATCGATTATTTTTCAAAAGCTTATGGCAGAGAATGTAATTCGACATAATCATTTCAGTTTATGGACTCTCACCCTAATTTTTGAAATAATCTAATTTAAATTATTAAAATATCTCTTATATCTTTTTTAAAAACAAAAATTGAGAATAAGATTAATTATTACACTGTTTAAGTAACTATTTAGGTATCTTATCACAATAAATAATTTCGTACACGATAAATTATAGATATTTATTGTTATGATAGACCTAACTTAAAAAAATAATAAAAAATAATAAAAAAATTAACTCAACTACTATATCTACTACTGTCTAATTAAATTTTCGTTCTCTGATGCTCACACATGCAGGAACTCTATAAAAAGTAGAGGTTATACATATTACGAGATTCGATTCGATTTTCTCTCGTTCGATTGATTGTTAATCCTCTCCTAATTTGAGAGCTTTTAGTGAGAAAACATACTACTCTCACAACTTTTTTGAGCCCAACCATCCGGATCGATAAAATCCTTAAACACTCGTAATCTCTCTTTTATTTGACTCTGTATTTTACTGACTTGAACGTTAAAATTTATTTGTCGGTAAGCCGGCTTCACTCCTAACTCGTTTTTTTGTAATTTCAGTTAGTCTTCGATAAGTTTGTATAACAATCGCAATTATAAATCTGTGTGACGTGCTAAATCTTTCGTCTTTGGAGAATTCGGGCATCAACAAATGTGTTGACTCAACTAAATGTTGTGATGGTAAGCAACATCCGAATTTCTGTGTCATCGTGTTAATTTATATTTATTCATTTCTATTACGCAAACTTTTTTTATTTTGCTTGAGGTTTGGCCATGTTGATGCAGGAAAATCAACACCCTGAGGCAGACTGCTGTATCTTCTTGGACGAATATCCCAAAAGCATATGTTCAAATATGAAAAAGAGGGCAAAATGCAGGTATCTTATTGTGATTTTGGGTGGGGGTTGCATGCATCTGTGCTGTTAATTTTGTTTTTGTTGGGTTGATGTGATGTTTTTAATTCAATCAGGGCAAAGTTTCGTTTGCTTATGTTTTGGGCATCAATGAGAGTGCTGAAGAAAGGGAACGGGGAATAACTATGACGGTGGCTGTCGCGTATTTTGATCCCAAAATGTGTCATGTTGTTGTGCTTGACTCTCTAGGCCATAAAGATTTTGTCCCAAACATTATTTCTGAAGCAAAACAATCTGAAGCTGCTATTCTTGTTATAGATGCTTCAGTTGGTGAATTCGAAGCTGGTATGGAAAATACGAAGGGACAGACAAGGGAGCATGCACAACTTGTCAGAATTTTTGGAGTTGATCAACTCATCGTAGCAGCTAATAAAATGGTTGTTGTACAGTATTCCAAAGATCGATTTGATTCTATTAAACAATTTGGAACTTTTCTTCGTAGTGGTTTTAAGGACTCTTCTGTGACGTGGATTCCTTTTGAGTGCCATTCGTTACTGAATTTAGGATCTTTATTTGGTGACAGCTCCTGATGATGTTACGCTTTTAACTTGGTGAGTCATATTTTGCAGTTGTAGGATCTTTGTCATTTGTGTTTGTGATTGAACACAAGTTTATCTGACCATTCGTTACTGAATGTTAGAGAAAAGCAAAAAGAAGTAGTAGGAGTATAGATATACTGAGCTCAGCCAAAGTATTCGCCCAACGGATTGATTAAGGAAACGAAATTAAACAATTATACGCTGGAATTTATTTTCTTGATGCCTTTATCCTTATTTCTGTAGATATATCGTAAAATTACCGTGTTTTACTATCAATTATGTAATTATTTTGGGTAATAGCTTTTCTCGAGTATATTGATATTATCACTATTATGAATACTTTTTCGTTTCATCATATTTTGACAAGTCTCCGATATCATCACAGATGTTGACGACTGACCTCATTATAGTGACGCGGGTATTAGGGACCCCACCTGTTGGACGCAATTGGTTCCTTACAACCTCCTTCTAGAGATTTTTCAAATCCTCTAGTTATGCCCATATGCGATGTTGTTAAATTACAGCATGGGCATGTGTCTGCCTGCAGGAAATTAGAGGCTGGAGCCCTTCGAAGTGGATCGAAGGTATGAAATTATTGGTTGTAGATGTTATGATTGATTAATTATATCCTGTCTTTTGCCAAATCAAAAAAAAAGAGTTCGAATCATGTTTGGTTTTAGGTCTGTGGTCGTCAATTATCTTGGTATCTCTCTGTATGAGGCTAAGGCTTTGTAGACTGCACTTGGTATATGCCCACGCTGTCTTCCGTGTGATTTCTGGTGCTTTTATTGTAAATTTATGTGAAGAGGAACTAATAGTTCTCTCTCTCAAACGTTTTAGTTTGAAATATATTCTTAAACTTGCACTACACAGCTTTTTTTCCCCCTTAAGATTAGTTTTGCCTATATTCTAGTAACTGAAGTACACATCGTTTCTTAAATGTGTAGAGCTGGCATGTCTCTTACAGTAATTAAGTGATTTCAAACTATTAAATAAGTCATTTTTACCTCATGGATAATGGAATGCTCCACATTTTTTTTTCGTTGCTTCTTGAACGAAGGTGGCATAGAGACAGCAATTTATATAGTTCCCAGATTAGGGAATGTGAACGGTTGCTTTTGTAGCCATTTTATTATCTCATAAACTATAAACATAAATTTAATGTATTGTGCAACAGGTTTTTAGTCATGCCATCTGGAGAAGCAGCACTGTTCATTCCGTAGAACGGGACTGCCAGTCTTGTTCCGTTGCCGGAGCCCGAGACAATATAGCCGTCAGTTTCCAAGGCGTTAACATTAGTAGTGTCCAGTCCGGGGCTGTGCTGTCAACCAGATTTCCCAGTTGCAGTTGCCACGCATCTCGAGTTGAAGGTTCTTGTCTTGGAATTTGCAACGCCAATTTTAATTGGTTCTCAAGTAAGCATTCATCCCTCTTGACATTTGCCTCTACTGTTTGTAGCATGGTTCATTTGTTTTGTCAAGTATATCTAAATCTTTTTATTGAACCATCAGTTGGAATGTCACGTACACCATGCAAAAAGGAAGCTGCAGGAATTGCAATTACTTGATACAAAGATTGGCACGGTTAAAGAGAAATCACCCGTCTTACCGCAATCAGTGCTACTTCTAACTTCTACTCGATTCATTTTTTTAACTTTTACCTATTAGCATTGGCAAAATTTGGTTTGATCATCCCCTTCACTTTCAGGTTGCGTTGCAGTTTGTGGGGAAGAATTCCCAAATTGTCGAGCTCTGGTAGGGTTTTACGTAGATCATTAGGAAGAACCGTACCTGTTGCCATCGTAACCCGCTTAATCGAGGATCAGCAATAATAGTTTTTACTGGGTAGCAAAAGTCAGCATAAGGTTTATGTAAAAGATTCAATCCCAAAATTAACTGTATAAAATCTATATTGATTCGTTGTTTGAGTAAAATTCAGCCAACATTTTCGCTGTAGTTCGATTCTACTGGCATTGCCCGTGATCCTGCTCAACTGAAGATCCCCCATTAACGATAGGTCAGCTTTAATTTTAAACCGTAGAAACATACTCCTAACGCTCGACGCTCCTGCAAAACCCACGAGGATCATCGAATTTTTGATCTCAAGTTTATGCAAGTCCAATGATGGGTACTTAATTATTTAAATCTCCCTCAGTTTTGCAAGCTAAAGGCTGGTATTATCTCCTCTCGTGGGCCTCGTGCCAATTATGTTTCGTCTCCAAAATGCTTTTTCTATATAAACAAGAAACTTGAGGAGTGATTAAAGTGTATATATGTGTGTGTGTAATATTTTTATGAAAATAAAAAATATAAATTATATAAAATATCATTATTTTGGTTTTTGAAGACGTGGCAAGCCTATAGTCCTTCCACAACGGGTCAATGCAAGAAGGGCAAATACGTGAATTAATATAGAAGATGTAATTTACCTTTTCTATCCTCAATTTGGAAAATGAAACAAATGCCAGAATAATATTTTAGCAAGTAGAAAAATAGAAGAAAGGAACCCACCGAGAAATCTGACCTAATCGCACACAAAGAAGCGCACAAAACGAAGTCTACCCTTATAATTCGTCTGGGTTTTCTGTTTCAACTCTGATTCAGGTTCCAGTTCGTCACACTTGTAGTTTTAAATTAAAATATTTTTCTGGGTTTTTGTTCATTTAATTTGATGCGTATGATTTAAGAATTTTGTAGTGGTGGTTTATTTTAGTACTCTTTATTTTATTTTAATGGATCTAAATTTGATATTCGGATGATTACTTTCGATTTTGGATTGTTCAATTTCGATAATTCTTACTTGGTCAATATCTGAAATATTTTCATTTTATTGATTAAGTTTGTTATTGTCATAGTTAATATTGGTACAATCAGTAATTTAATTCTTGTTTGGCAAACTGAATATATTTTTGAGTTAAATGTTTGAATAGCTTTGATATACGACTGATCAATTCCTTCGTCACTGTGAATTTTACCCTTTTCTTGTATTGTATTATTTAGAGATTCTGTGCCAAAGCTTTTTTCTTTTTTCTTTTTGGGGGTGTGGGTATGACTTGCTATCAAGGTCTTCTGTGTTTTTCCTTCACTTGGCATGTAAAAATTATTATGTATAAATTTATCACTGGGTTCTTATAAAACTGGTAGTAATCAAAGATTATGAAATTTGTTGCGGGTTCGATAGATGATGTTTGATTTCCTGGAAATAACACCCTCTCATCAGCAAATTCGATAGTTTTACTGGCTTGTTTAAGTTGAATTTTTGTCCATTTGATTAGATCCTGAGAAATGAATTAAAGGTTCCAAAGGTTCTAAGTTGTAATTTCCTTGTCAAAGATGCTATGCTAAGTGGTAACTGCTGATTGCCTACAACCAAATTTGATGAGCGTGCTATACTAGGCCCAAGTATAAATTTAACTTATCCAAAGCTCTAGTTTCCAGTTTCTTGGTGTTTGAGTTTTTCTCCTGAAAAGAATGGAAATGTAAATTAGAATTTCTATTGTGTAGTTTTTTTTTTTCTCAAGTCTTGAAGCATGTTATCCGGGGTTCATTCAGGCTTAACTCATGTTCGTCGTTATCTTCTACTAAGTGCAGTAATCTTTTGGTAGTATGCTATAGTAGATCAATGGTTTGTTCTATTTGGATTTGATTTAGGAGCTTGGTTAGTTTATGCTTGGAATTCTCATTAATCTAATTTACACATCTGACGTGGGAGGAGGAATATGTTTGTCTTGTTCTTGTAGATTTAGGAGGAAGTAGTGTCTTATGGCCTTTGGACCATTTCATGGAAGAGGGCATCGGATGATTACTTGTGACGTGGAGGATATTCAGTTGAATACAAGTTTGGAAGATGTGACTTGTCCAATATGCTTGGATTTCCCTCACAATGGTGTGCTCCTCCTATGTTCGTCTTACCAGAAAGGATGCCGCCCTTTTGTATGTGACACAGACCATTTGCACTCAAATTGTTTGGATCGTTTCAAAAGTGCTTATGGTGTGTCACCCCCTTCAACTTCTAATGTGAATCCCACAACAGACACTCAACCTATGGTTTCCGAAGGTAGCTGCAGACCAGCTTGTCCCCTGTGTAGAGGGGAAGTTTCTGGGTGGACGGTTGTTGATAAAGTCCGAGATTATTTAAATGAGAAGAAACGGTGTTGTGAGGAGGACCAATGTACATTTACAGGACAGTACTGTGAACTACAAAAACATGCTCAACTCGAGCATCCTCATTCCCGTCCTTCAAAAATTGATCCTGCTCGGCAACTTGATTGGGAAAATTTCCAGCAGTCCTCTGAGATCATAGATGTTTTGAGCACTATCCATTCTGAAGTTCCCCGAGGGGTGGTTTTGGGGGACTATGTTATTGAATATGGGGATGATGAAACTGGAGATGAGTTTGAAGACTTCCCTGGAAATGAAGGTAACTGGTGGACATCCTGCATCTTTTATCAGGTATTTGATAACTTCAGGAATGCTAGAAACAGAAGAAGAGCGAGAGTCAGTGATACTAGAAGAGGAAGTCGTCGCTTGAGTTATGATACCTCCAATTCTGATGAGGGTTCAGTGGCTTCTGTAGAATTTTCAGAGTATAGAATAGATGAGACTGATGATGAATTTGTGAATGCAAGTGGCCATTCTAGAGGAAGCTCTAGTCATCGCAGGTCAGTAGTGCTTTTTTCTATATAATTTATGTCAGTTTCTTTGTGCTAAAAATTTTGGTAAATCCAAATGGGTTTAACAAAAAGTTTTAAATTTAACGGATGGATCTGCATGGTGCAAAATTGATTATTGGACTTGGTACTGGAGATAGTGGTTACTGGTGGAAAAAGTAAAGTTTTTAAGATATCTTGTGCGGTAAACAATGCTTTTGGAAGAAAGGTGAAGCCTGTAGTTATGTTGCAGTAAGTTGTGTCTCACAGTTTCTGTTTCTAGAGATTGTCACCCTCTGAATAACATATGAGAACCATTAGTTTGGAAACTACTATTTTCGAATTTTTGTAATGTACCAACCAAAAGTGGAAAAAGCTTTTGTAGAAATCATGTTTTACCTTGCCTTCTACAAGTATTTGTGTAAACCATTGAATGCTTAAGAGTTTTTCTAATTGTATTAGTTCCAGTGGTCTAGGTGATTTCTCAGGTGGTGAAGTTCTTAGCAGATACAATATACATCTAATGTGGCATGGAAAGTTAGCAAGGTTGGGGTTGGAGTTTGATGTGTATGAAAATAAGTATTTATACAATGCTATGCTGTTTTAATTGATGCATCTAGTTTGCTAAAATTATTATTTCAGCTTAATGTTTCATGGACTCATGCACCGTAAATTTGATGCACAATGGCTTTTTTAATTGATGTTTCTAGTTTGCCAAATTTTTATTACCTTAATGTTTTGCTGATTCATGTATCTTAAATTTGAAACATGGTTTTTCTGTGTTTCACAGTTCCTGGAGACGCCGTTCCCGCTTCTATGACAATTAGGTAAGGCATGCACTACACTCCTTGCATTTGTGCGGCGTTTGTTTTCCTGCATAAGTGTGTGTGTTTACTTACCTCCAGTGTTCAGTGAATTATTACATTTCAAATTACTCTCTGAACTTTTTTTTTAAAAGAGTTCCTTTTCTTCTATTATCTCGTGTAATCATTGCAATGAAAGCAAATGCTTGAAGGAAGAGGTTTAGGGGTTAGAGACGATACATGGGAGTGGAAAGCACAGGGGATTGCCAAGTCATTAGCATTCAACTTGTAAAAGCTGCATTTTGTGTTTTATTTTGTTACATATTTATGCTGGTTAGATATAACCAGCTGTTGCAAACTGTAGAATCCCGAGCGGTTGATGAGCTGACCACTTCTGCGTATAAATCTTCTTTCTTTAAGTTTTGCTTATTAGGTCATAAAGGCTTGCTTATAAAGGCATTATGACCTAATAAGCAAAGGCAGCAGATTTTTGTTGCTAACTAAGAATGTTTTTGGCAATTATTCTATTTTAATAACTTTTGATCTTCGCATTACTGTTGGATAATTTTATGCTTTCGGGGACTCAATAACGGAATATAATTCTTTACGATGAAATGGGATCATCATTTTCTTTTTATTAATTTGGGATGAAAAAGATTTAAAATAATACATTAATAGACCATTTTATTGAGCGAAAATGAAAAATGCTGTAAACTCTATCAAAATATAACTGCAGTCAATATTTTATTGAAAAATATATAGATTCAAGCCTTTATAATCAGAGGTAGTAAGAGCTTAGAATGGTGAAAGCCATTACTTACAGCAATAAAAAGTTTGGGAATATTATGGTACATTCTTTGGTAGGTTTCGAATATTGTTACTCTTCATGGCAATCTTTGTGCGCATTGCCTCTACTACCGATCTATTCATCACCTTCATCCTCACCAAATTCGCTCTCATTTGTGCGGTAGCCCAACCCATACTTAATTTCCCGGAAATAATATAACACAACCACCCCGTCAGTAGTGTCAGCTTAATTTAGTATGCATATTCATGACTCAATCTCTGTAAGAAGCCAGACTCCCTTTACACAGAAAAAGGTTATTAAAGAAAGATTGAAAGCGTACCTTGACGCTAATGCAGCTGTAATGGCCATATTAGCTGGTGCTGGACCTGGTTTCTGGCAATAATAACGTAGACATTCACCGGAGCCAAATGTTTTAGTTGATGTTCCTTCGTCGGCTCTTTTGGCTAAGATAAGTTCAGACCCACCGCCAAGTTCTACAGTGTTGCCCATGTCTCCTGATAAGACTAATTGTTTCCCGTCTTCATCCATGTAACTGTAAAAGAAAATGAATTTTATTTTAAATTAAAAAAATGAAACAATCTGATATTATCACAAAAGGAAAAGGAAGAATTCAAAGAAAATTTAAATTGATATGCACCTGCTGCTGTAGTCATAGAACTCTTCCAATGCAGCCTCCTCCTCCTCGTCTCCGTGATGTACTTTGCGATGACCTTTTGCTTCCATATGCTTCCTAACTGTTTCCAAGCTGTTAAAAGGGCAGCACCGATCATTGCAGTACAAACAAATGAAATCCCGCTTGACCTAACAAAATACAAAGAGAGAGCATATAAATGAAACCAGGTAATGGCTATATAGTACACTGATTAATTGAGTTGAGATAAAGAAGTACACACGACAAAATCAGTATCTTGAGCCCAAGATAAGTCAGCAGGCCTTTTGGATCCTTCAAATACTCGACATCAGGAATGAAGAACCCGTGTTGTTTGTGCACGTGAATCATACAGGTCTCTATTGAATTTTGATGAAGATCACACACGAAGCAGCACGACGAATCAAGCTCCTCAAAGTCATCTTCATTCTCATCCGCCTTCTCATCCTCCATATAATCATCAGGGGCCCCTGACCCAACATTCAAATCACTCAAAGACTTTGCGGCCTCGTCAACCGGCTCTTCCTCTGGATCAATCTCCTCCCATTCATGATCACTCCGTTCGCTTTCTTCATTGTTTACCTGTCTTTTGGGGGGAGGTAAATTTATTTCCCGACGAGGAAGTGGCTTAATTATTACCTTCTCGCTCTCTTCATTATTTGTTTCTTGAGAAGCGCGCATGATGTGGCTTCGAGAGTTAAGATGCTGTGCATGTGCCTTAGAACTTCCGTACCCTCTTCCACAAAGACCACAACTATAGCGCATTGGGGCTTCATTCGACTTACTTTTCTCTTGAGCAAGCGCGGATTGTCTGGCCAGAAACAGTGCTTCTGTCGCTCCCGGAACCCCGGCTACCTGATTCATTAGAAAAATATAAGAAGAAAGAAACTAAATATCCCATATTATCCATGCTCATGAACTAAAGTTTCACCTTCCAAAGCATCATGCTTGCAGAGTAACGAAAAAGCATAATAACAGATCACATAGATTCAATACATCATACATTATCACGTGATTAAACGACCATTGCTTATAAAATTGTGTTAAATATTAAAAGCTTATAGCATTCAACACTTGTAAAGATGCAATCCTGTGTCTAATGCAGCCAAACACATTTTTATTCGCCTACTCAGGATGAAATATGAAAAAGCGCTTTTCAAACAAGCAATTCTCGTCATACACCACGATCAAAAGCACTTAACAAACATATACTCCAAAACACACTCTTCCTTTTTCCCCAGATTGTTCCTCGATTAGATTACCATATCATAATCTAATCTTTAATATAATATCTCTAAAACATCAAAAATATATTTTCCTCTCTATTTCATCTGAACCACAAAAATTTTCCAATCCGTAGCACCAAAACTACAATCCGAAAAAATAAAACCCTAATCCAAACCATCATGGATAAAGAAGAACAAAAAACGACCTGCGTTTGAGATTGTATCGATGCCAATCGGACTTGTAATGAAGTCTCTGTTCAGCATCGTCGTTGAATTCTTTGTTGCACGCACTACACATTAGGCTCGGCATTTTCTTCCTCTTTCCTGTCGGATTTTCTGGACAGAATGTTATTTCAAGCTTTGATATTGTCCGAGAGAGATTTGTAAGGACACGACGGCTCGTAGTCGGTGAGACGGTAAATGGATGAATGAACGAAATGAAAGAATTTTCTTTCTCCCAGGCGCCTTCGTAAGCCCCAGACTCGAGATTTTGAGTACATCACCCGTAAACGGACCCGTTAGAAGTTTTAGCGTTGGACGTTAGGTGGTTTTAAAATTAGTCCAAAATGAGTTGCCAATCTGGGCCACGTGATAATAACCTATTGGGCCTACGTTCCGTGGCCTCAGACTACTGTACAAATAAAACTATGGTATCTAGAAAAGAAATATGAAAGAATTATTAAGAAATTTGTTCCAATGCAGAATTCAACTCGATGCCATTTTCTCAATGAAGCTTCCTTGATTAATCAAAATCCTCTCAGCTTTCTTGTATGTTTCATTTCCCCTCCTCTCCGACCAAACTTTTCTTTCTGGTTGCAATGGAGGTACAGATAAAGTTGAAGGACCAAAGATCTTCTGAGTTGAAGTAAAAAGGCAATCTGCTAGTAATGTGAAGTATACTTAAGAATTTCAGGTACCTTTAGTTTAGCTTTTCAATGATGAATCATGTTGATGATATTTGTTGATCGAAGTTGATTTCTGACTAAAGCTTTCTGATTTCATATTCGAATCAGAAATTGTGATTTGGTACGATCGCCTCGATTTTTTGGCACCTATTTTGATTTTCGAGGTGATCTTTCTCCGATTACTGAGGCGACCCTTGTATCTTTTTAAAAAAACGAGAGTTAACAATAAAACCAACTACTACGCTGTTTAAGTAATTGTTCAGATATCTCGTCAGGTTAGGTAACGCCGTGCACGACAAGTCACAGGCACTCATTGATAGGCCAGACCTAACGTGAAAGAGTGGTGAAACGATTGATCCAACTACTATACCTACTCCTGTCCAATCAAACTCCCGTTCTCCGATGCTCACACGTGCAAAAGCTCTATAAAAGGTGAATGCTATGCA
>JAWDEX010000018.1:13052559-13074525 GCA_035221805.1 Trichilia hirta | reverse complement strand
CTTGATCTGCAAATTATAGGGCAATAAACAGTCAACCAACAGCGTTTCATCTGTCATTATGAAACAAATACAAATGAAAATGGAAAATGAAAATGAAAATGAAAACAAAAGTCAACGAGAGTTAACTAACTCTAGCCGAAGAAGAAGACTGATGATCGGCAGGCTGGGAAGGCTGCGATGGCATGAATCCACCTCCGGAGAATGCATTGTTAGCGTCGAATTGACTGTTTGAAAACATCTCTTGAGCTCTCGAGTGCTTAATTTTAGATGATTGAAGGTTCAAATTTTATTCTTATGTTGAGCTATTGTGCGAAGATCGGATGGTTTTAGGGTTTCCCGCCAATTTGCTTCCCCCCTCCCGCCTTGAATTAGGGTCATAAAATTCTAGAAATCATTCCGGAGTTCAGTACTTTGTAGCTCGGATCCGGGTAAACCTGAGGATTGGCCCAATCCGAAACGTCAAGACCCTCCTAATTAAACTCTATTTTAATAATTAAAATAATTAAAGACCATCCTTAATTTTATCATGCCATTATTCCATATTTTTAAACTCTATTAATGAATTTATGATATGTTTTAGCCTTTTTATCAGTTATTTCACTACTTTAATCCCATTTTGTATTTTTTTAAATTTATATTTATTCTTTAGTTAAGTTTTTAATTATTAATGCTAAATTATCATTACTTTTGTTTCGTCGTGGCTCTTCCAATTTGAAGACTGCCAAATTTTCATGGGAAATTACTGTTATTTTCTTCCTTCTCCTTGTGTACTTCCTTTCATTTATCCTGCAAACTAACTCCCTGTCAACAAGTTTATGTGGCCACACCATTTGCAATAAAATTCAATTCATAACTGAATTTTGAAGAATCCGCTCAGCTCATAACTACTTCCCTGGTCTCTCACACACACCAAATTCGCTCTCGAGAACTGTTTTCAGTTCTAATTCAGCATGATTAGATTCATCGGAACTGCATAAACTCGCTATCTTTCTCGACAAAGAAACGTAGAAATGTCACTGCCACTTCAAAATTTCGATCTCCGTTTCAACGAAGAGGTTTTCAATTTCAATGTCGCCAGTCGCGACGGGAAGTGCTGAAACTTCGATTAACGGCGGAGCTACGACAGCGACAACAACGACAACGAGGAGCATAACGGAGTCGAAATCGTTGCAAACGGGAAACTCTAGCAGTACGATGGAGCACTTAAGACATCGAACGCGGCGTTTGTGTGCCGTTTCGCAAGTACACTCCTGAGACAGTACGATTAGAGATTAGGAATTATGTTATATTTTTTTATTAATTTTCTTGAATATTTGGTGTTGACATTAAGTTGATCTTCGTTTTGTGTGACTGTGAAACGTTGCTTTCGTTCATGCTGTTGCTTGTTTGAATTCGCGATACTAGCGTCAAAGCGCTTTCGAAAAAGCGCACATCGACAGATTCTCGAAAAGCGCTTCAGGTGTTTTTTTTAACCCGAAAATCTCTTTGCAGAAAGTAACAGTCAAGTGTTTTAATAGCTTCCAAAGGAAAACACTTTTATCTTCCAACCATACACAATGACATAAAATGCCTTTTATTGTTGAAACACTTTTAGCAGTGTCAGAAACTCCCAAATGTATCTTTTATCAAGTTTTAGTTTGAATTTGATGGTATTGTTGTTGGTAATTAGGTGAGGTGTAAAGTATTGGAATCTTGAGGAACTGTAATTTCGCTAATGTTACACGGAGTGGAGATCGTATGGAATGTCGGACTTTATTGGTCTGCTCTGCTGTATGATTGCTTGGTTGGGAGGGACAGAGAGGTTGTTCCTGATCGTGCTTGGCAACTTCAGAATCTTTGGTGTAATTTGGGGCGTTCCTTTATCAAAGCTGGGCAGGTTTGTCACATTTCAGAATTGATGGTTAGATGCTTTTTTGTTCGAGGTTTAAGTCCAACAGAAGTAGGAAATAAAGATGGACAAAGATTAGCCGGCACTTTCATTCCGAATATTAAGCATGGACATGTTTTGAATATTGGAGCCTTTTGAATGGGTTTTAGCTTAAACTGTGGCAGGTATGAGTCATAGCTTGATTTCCCAATTTGCTTGAGATAAGGACCTGCCTTTTGGTATTCAATTTTATTGATTGCATTAGTAATCTGCGTGTTCTCCAGGTGGTTGCAAACAGGCTGATATTATAAGAGAAGATTACATGACCAAACTCTGCATTTTTCAAGATGATGTTCCCCCTTTTCCAAATCAGGTAAAAGCAAGGTCTCATAACCGCTTTCCAGAGCAATTTTATATGTATTTTTGCAATATGCCATTTTTAATTACACTGGGATAGAATCCTTTTACTTAACCAATGAATGGTCCGATAGGTTGCTTTTAACAATATAGAAGAGGAATTGTGTCAACCCTTGGGAGCTGTCTTCAGCAAAATTTCTTCACAAATGATAGCTGCTGCGAGTCTGAGTCAAGTTTACCAAGCTATCTTGTGTAACACTGTAGAGAATGTTGCAATTTAGGTTGTATGATGTTCATCTGGTGGTCTTTGTCCACTATCATTCCTAGTGTGGCAATTATTGCTTGCACAAAATTTTACCCTTGTCCCATTTTCTTCATATTAATGTTTGTCACATAGTTTGTTTACATTGTCAAATGTTGATGATCTCAACTACCAATACTGTGGCTGTAATTATAGCATCTTGATATATTAGTTTTCCTATCGTGAAGGTGTGGTTGATTAACTTGAGTACCTGATCCTTCATTTCATCAGTTTCTCCCATCATTGGAAATCTCCCATTCTAAGTTTTGACTTATAGATCTCCACTAGCCTGTCAAAGAGAGCAATAATATTTTTTGCATCTTGGTTTTGCTTTTTGAACATTGATATGTTTGGCTGTAGTTCCGTAGATTTTTTTAATTATTATGTTTTAAAATTTCCCTTATTAATGCAATGAGATGCTACCCTACCCTATCATCTAATCCTTTTCTCATGTTATACAGTTTTTACCCAGTTTTGAAGATATATTATTTAATGTGAACTCTGGAGATGTGCTCTTGCTCTTGAAAGTTAAGCGTCAAAGTTTTGTAATATAATTAATCAATTTTATATGCTTACAGGTTCAGAGGCCTAAGATAGAGCCTATAATCTATCAGGATCTTTTCCTTTTCGGAACTCTTGCTTCATTCTTAAATGGAACCAGTTTACAGAAACTTGGTTGCAATGCTGAGCTGATAGTTGATGAATTTGGCGAAAAGCTTTTGGAGGAGTTTGATTACACTTTGGTACCTTTCAGAACTGCCCAATGTTTCACATACTGATATTTTCATGAGTTGAGCACACTCTTAAGATGCTCTTAGAGAAGCATTTTGGGCAAATCATGTTTAAGCCCTTGGCTTTGCAATATTCATTTTGTTCATTTCATTTTTTTCCTTCTATAGTTTAATCATCTCCAGTTGCTTTTCTTTCTTTTTCTCATTTAGGAATCCCGGAATATAGAAGACTCTCTGGAGAGCTTTAAAGATGATACTACTGTCAAAATTCCTTTGGTTTACAACCAGATTTCTGGTTCACGTGTTTTAGTGATGGAATGGATAGATGGTATATGGTGCACTGACCCACAGGTTGGAATCAATACTGCAGATGATACTATTTGAATAATTTATCAATTTCAAAGAAAGAATATCACGGGTAATCTCCTTTTATGACATTTTTTCCCTTTGTGGCAGGCTATTAAGAGAGCCGACATTGATGTAGATGGATTTCTGACAGCAGTGAGTGCTGCTTTTAGGCAACTGCTAGATGTGGATTATTTTATGGTGATCCCCATCCTGGAAATATCTTTGCCATGCTCGTTGGGTGTATTGCATATATGGACTTTGGGAATGTGGCTGAACTTAGTCGAGTAAGTTGTGGCAGATAAATGAAGGATAGTTTTCTTTCGTCATAATTCATATGCATATGCTACATATAAAATGTCAGCAGTTGATAGAATCTTTGTATCCTTTTCACATTTATATGTGCAAACCTGCATTACACAAGTCAAGTAAACAACATCTTATGTATGTTTTAGGCATAATGTGCTCTGGAATTAGCATGATTATTACCTAAAGGATACAATTTGAATGCAAAGACATCATTAGCTTGTCAATACATTTTTTCCATTGTAAAATTATTGCCATTTTTTTCTGTGTGGTACTTGTTTGGGGGACTTTACTGATGTAAATTGTTCAAAATGATGGCTAGAAAATTCAAAGCTGTATTGAAATTTGAAATTGGTTTTAGTGCGGTTCTATTGTTCATGAGGATCAAAATTCTTAAACTAAACTTAAGGTATTGGTCGGAAAAATGTTGAGCAAGAATTCATATAAGAATTTCTGGTGCCCTTTTAGTAGCCAAAGGCATGATCATGATCCCCAAGGTGATATCCAACAGAAGCTGATGTTATATATGACATCGATTCTCATGGATGAATATATCCAAATAAAATACTCCTCTTACCAAATTTAAAAATCTTTTATGAGATATTCTTAAGCTATGTGGATGATGGTTAATTATTATGTTACTGTTTCTATTATTCTTTAGCAAATATACAGTGTATAATTTATGTTTCTTCTTGTGCATTCATTTTAATCTGGTTTGCATCTTTTGGCAAAATAAACAGATTTTGATCGATGCTGTTGTTCATGCTGGCAATGGGGACTATGCTGAGATGGCAAACGATTTTACCAGACTTGGCTTTTTGGCTAAAGGGACTGACGTCTCTCCTATTATTCCAGCTTTGGAAGCAATCTGGCAAAACTCAGCTGAAAAAGGACTCTGGTTTCAATTTCCGAAGTGCAAGAGGTGTTTATGTGTCTTTTACTGCTCTTTGCTAGATTTTTTCTTCTTGTATGTACTTTGGTTGATTTGCTGTGATGTGCATCCAAACCTAGAGTTGTGCTCTCTGTGCTGCAGGACAATTTAACAATCTGGTTTATATTTATCCAATCCGTATCCCAGAGGGGTTTGCTCTTGTTATCCGTTCTTTGCTGACGCAAGAGGGTATCTGTTTCAGATTGAAGCCGAATTTTAAATTTCTTGAGGTGAACACAAACGTCGTCCTTTTCCAAATATAATTTGTCAGCTACGATAATAATTCTAGATTCATGCTACTCTTTTCAAAAGTTCTCACAATCTAAAATCTTCTACACCTATAAGTTACATATATTAATAATAACAGTGATTAAGGACTATAAATTGTAGCAGATTACAAGCAACAGCTTTCTTACAATGTATGACCTTTTATCAACACTGTCTCGTATTTCTTCTTTTCCTTTCTTTCCCGAATTCTCTCTGTATATTAATCTTAAACAGCAAACCAGGTTGCATATCCATATGTGGTAAAGCGCTTGCTTACAGATCCTAATCCAGTACTCCGTAAACAGCTTATTCAGGTAAATTCAAAGCCTTTTTCTCCTCCACTTCAATCAATTAGCTTCATGTTATTGAGCCTGTGTTTGGTGTTCAATGTTTATTCTCAAGTTCAAAAGACCTTTTATCTTAACTTCTGATGCTTTTCAAATATCAGCTTCTAAATTGTGATTTGAAAAAAACAATCTATTATCTTTCTTAGGTTCTTTTCAAAGATGACATTTTCCAATGGAAATGGCTTGAAAACCCAATTCCTCTTGCCAAGGAAAATGTGGCCAAGATGAGCAGCAACCCGACGTTGCAATTATACAACACATCTGTATCATCTCAGAACCGACTTATTTATTGATTTCATTCAGTTGCATTATCTTGTTCAGAAAAATGCCGACATGTCTCTGTGCCTTCTTGTGGATATACACAGGATAGTTGAAAGCCGCATAGATATGCCTTCATTAGCTATGGAAGTTGTAATGGGTAAAGCTTGAAAGTTCAATTTTATTTTAATAACAGGCAAATTTAGATCTTTTTATTCATTTTTTTCCCGTTTTCAAGATTGACAGTTATAAAGCATGTATGTTTTCTCAAATTGTTATGCCTTACCTGCAGATTTTCCCAATGTTGTCTGGGATCTCGCACTTTTTCTGGACCAACACAGTTTTATCAGAGAGATGAATAAAGTGTTTGTAAAACTAGCTGCATGACGACACAAATTACAATTGATTTGGATGAATACTAGTATCTTATTCGTGCCATGGTGGCTGGGATAAGCATGGAGCATGTTTCAATCCTACAACAGCCTTTCGAGTTGTAATTGCCAAGCAAGTATTTTCACTCTAAAAAATCTCAATACTAGTATAGAAATCAAATTTCTTTTTGTATAAATATATATGTTAATAGAACGTCAGATAAATAGGACGTCTAAGGAATTAGCCCATTTTGTAAAACTTTCTAGGAAATATAATGTGTTATTGGTGGAAATGGTGAATCGCCTGAACTGTTATAGCTTTACTATTTTTGGTTGTACTTTTGATATCATTTTATTATATTTTAACATGTTATATAAATGTAAATATTTTTATTTTTCAATTTCAGTGTTGTGAAAATGCTTGAAAGTTAAAAAAGAGTGCGAAAATTGGAGTTGTTGTGAGACAAAGATCCTTTTATGTGTACGACTTATTGTTGTCTGTTGAGGACAACATTTTTTTTTTTTTTAATCCCTTTTGAGGACTAATTTGCAAGAAGTGTTAGGCACTAATATGATAGAATTCTCACGTTTTGGAGACTAATTTGAAATAATTTTGACGTATTTAATTCATTTTTAATTTTTTTTATTAAATAATAAAACAAACCATCTGGCTAATTTACTTATTATTTTCTTTATATGAAAAAGAAAAAAAATTCTCTTCTAGACTCACTAGTGTAGCCGATGCTAATTTCGCGTGCCGCTTCTTTCACTGTTTGCCGTCTCCTTCTTAATGGATGATAAAGCACAAAATTTTGGTAGCTAATTAAAATTTTAAAAATAACCAACTCTAATTTTCTTCAAAGCTTAAATAATGGATTAAATCAAAAAATTAGTTACCAAAAGATGTATTTTCCCTTCCTATTATCATATTAAAAAAAGAAACAAGAAAATTAAATCTAGAAACATAATACGCTTCTCTAACGAAGCTTGAATGATGGGGACATCTGAATCTTTTTAATTTTTCACTTCTCAAGTAATCCTGCAACACCATATCCCGAAAGGAAGAGCAGACGAATTTCATCAAGCATCTTCAATTCATTCATCATCTCTTACGTTTTACCGGGGTATTTTTTTTATATTTTCCGTACCGGCACTTGAAACAAACCGGAGATTTATATGCGAATCTCGTTTTTTTAAATTAAATTGCTATAATTTTGCAGTTGTTTGGCTTCCTTCATTAAATTAAATGTACTACTACTAACTGTTTGTACTTTGTAGGAGCTTACATTCTTGTGGCAGAAGCAGAAATCAATATTTCGGATATTGCAATCTAAGATTTTGTTCTCCTGTTACTTGTCTTTGTTGTGGCGTTATTGATTAAAATAGTTACCAGCTTTCGATCTTACTTTAGGGCATGTAGTATAATTTATTCGCAATTGTGAGGCTTCTGTGTTTTTTGTTTTCCGAAATTTTTCATGCAGAGTTTGAAATTCTTGTTATCAGGGCCATGCCTAAATTTAATGACAAAGATAAGGGTTACCGCGACCAGTACGATGACTATGAAGATTACGACGACTACGACTATGACTATGACTACGATGTAGAAGAAAGTGGTAAAAATCTTTAGTATTCAGTTTTTTTTTTTAAATAATTGATCTGCAACTGGGCAATTCTTGCGTCTAAAATTATTGTTTGTCAAAAAAATATATATGTTAGATTGTAGACGTTATTTGGTAATGGAACATTTATTTTATGGCTTCAAGCATTTGCTGTTGTATATTTGTGTTGTTTATGTTTATGTAGTTGTTCTACGAGTAATGTAACGAGTTTTTTGAATGTGGTGCTGGTATGGTTATGCTTATGCTACTGATTTGTTGGCTTTTATTTGCCAAAACAGGGAAATCACCTGGGTCAAAGCGAGAAAATCCTAAGAGTGGGGTTTGGAGTTGCGCTATTTGCACTTATGATAATGATGAGAGCATGTCTGTGTGTGATATTTGTGGAGTTCTTCGTATACCTTTGGCCAATGTATCTGGCAACGGCAGTAACAGAACAGGTATTAACACTTAAATTTTTCTGCAATAACATTGAGTTCTGTTGATTTATATTGATTTAAACTTGAACCAGTAACTTACGGTATGGATTGAACTTCAATTGCTCTTCTTGTGTCTTACATAGATAGTCCTCGCCCCTTTATTTTATGCTTCCTTGGCAATTAAGAAGTATTTTCTCTAGTCTTAGTTTTGGCCATCGACTCTTGTGTCTTCATTTTGTTTAGAGGTCTCCATGCAGAAAGTTTATCTTTTTTAGGTTTTGACATCTTTCTTACTTTCTTTCTAGTTGGTTGGTCCTTTATATAGAGTAGATCTCTTTTATGCAGTTGGCGGCATATGCAAAGATTCTGGAGCTTCCATAATGGCCAGGTCTCTTTTTGCGTCATTGCCACATCAGACTCCCAAAAAGGCTGTAGTAGGGCAGCAGCAGAATGATGGTTTTGTTACAGAAGAGTGCAATAACTGCCACAAGCTTGGGAATATCCAAGGATATTTTCATGAGGCTTTTAGTTCCCAAAGTCATTACAAAGTTAATATAGGTCTGCACATGTTCTAGGACAGGATGTAGATCTTTATTGTATGGAAATTTTACATCATTGTTTTTTTAAAGTTTTTGTACCTTGTAGGGAGTATTGCTACATTTTTATGTTCATGTTTGGTTTTGTGTCACTTCTTGAAACTGTTGCAGATTTAGATTATATATATATATATATATATATATTATATTTTAAACCTTATGTGTTGATGGTACAGCCCCTTTCAAGTTTGATGCTCCATCACCAGATGATTTGGTTTCTAGTGGATTGCACTCCTCCAAAAAGGGTTCAAAAGGTATCCTTTACCACTGACATGTTTATGCGTTTGTAGAAGTTAATTTACAAGAACGTTAATGCACATTTATTGTTGTATTTAGACAGTTAGGGTTCAGGAGTACTTCTTTTTGTGTGATTTTCATTGGACTGGTCACAGTCTAGTGGCAGTATACTTTTGTTCCTTGGGGTTTTTGAATTTTGAGTCAAAGTTTATGCAATCTTATTTATAATTCCGATGTTTTCCTAACTATACTAATCTAGATCAATGCATTTTTTCAAAGAATTTTACTTAATGCTTGTCAATGTAACTTCAACCTTATTTCTTAACACCTTTGATTTGCAGGCAATTTGCTGGAATTAAAATCTTCTATAGTTTCCTCAGGCACCAAGAAATCTGATAGTGCAAATGCATTAATGCCAAAAGGCAAGCAAGATAGTGTGGATAAGAACATTAATTCAAAGAATGAAGTGGCACAAGCAAGTTCTAAGTGTTCAGATAGCCCATCTTCAGTTATGCCAAAAGATAGAAATGATGTATTGATACCAAAAGAAAGGCCTTGTACTGTGGATGATGGCATTGGTTCTTCGACTGATGGGACTGAAGCAGATAGTAATACTGGTAATTTAACCAGTAATTTTAATAATGTGTCAGTGATTGTTGAGTCTGGAAATTCAACCAATGTTAGTGCTAGGGGAGCGAATTCACATACACAGTATAAACCTGAAAAGTGGATGCTCCCTGACAAAACAGGAGATGGGTTGACCCAACTAAATGTTGCAATAGTAAGCAACATCTGAATTTCTGTCTTATCATATTAATTTATATTTATTCATTTCTCAACGCAAACTCATTTTATTTTGTTTTAGGTTGGCCATGTTGATGCAGGAAAATCAACACTATCAGGCAGACTACTGTATTTGCTAGGACGAATATCCCAAAAGCAAATGTACAAATATGAAAAAGAGGCCAAAATTCAGGTATCTTATTGTGATTTTGGATGTGATTGGGTTGGGGGGTTAAGTTATTTGCATGCATTTGTGCTGTTAATTCTTCTTTTTATTGGATTGATGTTCTTTTTGTAATTCAATCAGGGAAAAGCCTCATTTGCTTATGCTTGGGCTTTAGATGAGAGTGCCGAAGAAAGGGAACGGGGAATAACTATGACTGTGGCTGTTGCGTACTTTCATTCCAAAAAGTATCATGTTGTTGTGCTTGATTCCCCAGGCCATAAAGATTTTGTCCCAAACATGATTTCTGGAGCAACACAATCTGATGCTGCAATTCTTGTTATAGATGCTTCAGTTGGTGCATTCGAAGCTGGTATGGAAAATACAAAGGGACAGACAAGGGAGCATGCACAGCTTGTCAGAAGTTTCGGTGTTGATCAACTAATTGTAGCAGTTAACAAAATGGATGCTGTACAGTACTCAAAAGATCGATTTGATTCTATTAAACTACAACTTGGAACTTTTCTTCATTCTCGTGGTTTTAAGGACTCTTCTGTGACTTGGATTCCATTGAGTGCCATGGAAAATCAAAATTTGGTGAAAGCTCCTGATGATGCTAAGCTTTTATCTTGGTGAGTAGTATTTTACATTTGTAGGATCTTTGGCATTTGTGTTTGTGATTGAACTCAGTTTTATCTGATCATTTGTTACTGAATGTTCAAGAAAAACAAAAAGAAGTAGCTAAGAGTATGGATACTCTAAGCTCAGCCAAGGTATCTGCCCAAAATATTAAGAAAACAAAATTAAATAATTATATGCTAGTATTTATTTTCTTGATATAGTTATACTCATTTCTGTAGATATATCTTAATATTACCTTACCATCAATTATGTAATTATTATGGGTAATAGCTTTTCTTGAGAAAGTTGATATTATCACTATTATGAGTACCTTTTCGTTTAATCATATTTTGATAAGTCTTCAAAATCATCACAAATGTTGAAGATTGACCTCATAATAATAATGCAGGTATCAGGGACCCTGTCTGTTGGATGCAATTGATTCCTTACGACCTCCTTCTAGAGATTTTTCAAAGCCTTTACTTATGCCCATATGTGATGTTGTTAAATTACAGCATGGGCATGTGTCTGCCTGTGGCAAATTAGAGGCTGGAGCTCTTCGAAGTGGATCGAAGGTATGAAATTATTGGATATAGATGTCATGATTGATTGACTTATATCCTGTCTTTTGCCTAATCAGAAAAAAGTTTCAAATCACATTTGGTTTTAGGTCTGTGGTAGTCAATTATCTCTGTATCTCTTTGTACAAGGCTAAGGCATCGTAGATTGCCCTTGGTATGTGCCCACGCTGTCTTCCCTGTGATTTCTGGTGCTTTGATTGTAATTATATGTGAATAGGAGCTAATAGCTCTCTTGGTCTCTCTCTCTCTCTCTCTCTCTCTCTCAATCTGTTTACCTTGAAATATATTCTTAAAATTTTACTACACAGTTTTGCCTTCTTTTCCCCCCTAAGATTGGTTTTGTTAATATTGAAATTCCTGTGGTGTATCTTGAGACGAAGAGCTGGCATGTCCTCTACGCTAATAAAGTGATTTCAGAATATTTAATACGCCATTTTTACCACATGGATAATGGAATGGTTCACTTTTTTCTTTTGGACTCCTGTACGAAGGTGGTCCTGAAAAGGAGGGCAATTTATATAGTTCCCGGATTGTGGAATGTGAATGCTTGCTTTTGTTTCCATGCTATGGATTTCTATGAGCTATTTTACTATCCCTTAAACTATAGCCATAAATTTAATGTGTTGTGTAACAGGTTTTAGTCATGCCGTCTGGAGAAGTAGGCACTGTGCATTCCATAGAACGCGACTCCCAGTCTTGTTCCATTGCCAGAGCCGGAGACAATATAGCCGTCAGTTTGCAAAGCATTGAAATAAGTAAAGTGATGTCCGGGGGGGTGCTGTGTCACCCAGATTTCCCAGCTGCAGTTGCCACACATCTAGAGTTGAAGATTCTTGTCTTGGAATTTGCACCGCCAATTTTAATTGGTTCTCAAGTAAGCATTCATCTCCCTTGAAATTTGCCTGTACTGTTTGTAGCATGGTGCGTTCGTTTTGTCAAGTATATCTAAATCTTCTGATTGAATCATCAGCTGGAATGTCATGTACACCATGCAAAGGAAGCTGCAAGAATTGTAAAGATATTGCAATTACTCGATACAAAGACTGGCAAGGTTACAAAGAAATCACCCCGCTGTCTTACCGCAAAGCAGAGTGCGGTAGTTGAGGTGTATACCAATCCTACTTCTAACTTGATTAATTTTTTAGACTTTGACCAATTGGCATTGGCAGAATTTTGTTTGATCCTCTCCTTTGATTTTCAGGTTGCTTTGCAAGGACCCGTTTGTGTGGAAGAATTCTCAAATTGCCGAGCTCTTGGAAGGGTTTTTCTTAGATCATTAGGAAGAACCATAGCTGTTGGCATTGTAACCTGCATAATCGAGGATCAGCAATAGTTTTTACTGGGCAACAAAACTCATTATAATGTTTATGTAAAAGTTTCAATCCGAAAATTAATTATGTCAAATTTATTGATTCGATGCTTGTGTAAAATTCAGCCAGCTGACTTTTCAAATTCAATATCGTTTTTCTCGCTCTTTTTTTAAATGCATGACATTTCACTATAGTTAGAGTTTATTGGCATTATCCTTGATGAAGCTCAACGGAGGATCAACCATTAAAGATGGTTAAACCTTACGCTCCTACAAGTTTCTGCAGTGAGGTGCGTATCATTAAGTACAATAATGGGGTACTTTATTTATTTTATTTCTTGGCTTCCTTGATTTTCTTCTTCAGTTTTGCACGCTTCTCATGTGGACCGGGTGGCAATTACAAAATGCTTTTTCCGTAAAAACATGAAGTTTATTGGGTTTGACTTTTCCAACCTCCAATAGCAAGGTAATTTGATAATTGACAATTAACAGAAACACAAAACCAGCCTCAAAGGTTCAGAAAATGACAAATAAATTAGTCAATTTTTTAATAGTATTATTATTTCTTATAGAAAAGAAACTATAAAAAATGGTGTGCAAAATGTGCTCTTTCCCCTTTTCCTTAGAAAGAAATACAAGTTAGTAAGAAGAAAATAATTAATATGCTAGGAACGAACATATTTTATAATTATATTATTGTTATATTTTTTATATTTTATGAATGTAAAAAAATATTTTTATGACAATAACGAAAATATAAATTGTATAAAATATCAGCATTTGGGGTTTTGATGACGTGGCAATCCTATATCATTCCCAGTGGGTCAATGCAAGAAGGGCAAATACGTGAATTTATACTTACTTTTTTATCCTCAATTTGGAAAAAGAAACAAATGGTGGCGCCTGGAGAAAGGACCCCCCTACTGACAAAACTGACCTAATCACATTCGGGGAAGCCAATCCTCCTCTCATAATCCGTCTAAGTTTTCCATTTCCACTCCGATTCAGGTTCCATTTCGTCCGTTTTCATCACTCTTTTGGTTTTAAACGAAATTTTTTTCTGGGTTTTTGTTCATTTAACTTGTTGCATAAGATTTAAGAATTATGTGGTGGTGGTTTATTTTAATGCTCTTTATTTTATTTTAATGGATCTAGTTTTTATATTCGGATGATTTCTTAATTTCGATGATTATTATTTGGTCAATATCTAAGATCATTTTATTGATTAAGTTTGTTATTATCATAGTTAATATTGGTACAATTAGTAATTTACGTCTTGTTTGGCAAACTGAATATCTTTTTGAATTATATTTTTGAATAGCTTTGATAGACGATTGATCAATTCCTTTGTAACTGTGAATTTGCCCTTTTTTGTATGGTATCATGTAGAGATGAGTGTGTGTAACATTCTATCAGGGTTTTTCTGTGTTTTTTCTTCGCTTGGCATTTAAAAATTATTATGCATAAATTTATCTCCGTTATTTGGGTTCTTGTTGAACTGGTAGTAATCAAAGATGATGAAATTTGTTGCTGGTTCAATAGATGATGTTTGATTTTCTGGATTGATGACCTCTACTCAGTGATTCGAAAGTTTTACTGGCTTCTTTATGTAGAATTTTTTGTACATTTGACTTAGGTCCTGAGAAATGAATTAATGGGTCCAAAGGTTCCAATTGTAATTTCCTTATCAAAGATGCTATGCTAAATGTTGACTGTTGATTGCCTAAAACGAAATTTGAGTAGCGTGCCATACTAGTCCCAACGATAAATTTGACTTGTCCGAAGTTCTAGTTTCCAGTTTCTTGTGTGTTTTTCTCCTGAAAAGCATGGAATATTTCTATTGTGTATTTTTTCTCAAATATCAAGCATGTTATCCATGTTTTATTTGGGATATATGATTGAATTTGGGAATAAGATCAGTCCAAAGATAGTCAGGTATCAGATTTGAGAATACTGTCATTTTGCAATTCTTTGTTGAGAAATTCTCAACTATGCAGTCTAATTCCCTGCTTTAAAGGCAACTGCTTAATAGATAGATAGATAGATTTGAATATTACACAATTCCTGCAGTTGAGCTCTATGAATGCATGATTGATCTGTTGAGCAAACCTGGCTTGCTTGAATATGCATTAGAACAGATAAGAAGCATTAACTACAACCAAATGATTCTATTTGGGGCACTTTATTGGGTGGGTGCAAGCCTCATAGGAACTTGGAGACTGCACATATAGCTGTTGATGAATTGATGGTTTTAGAGCCAAATAACAGTGGGTATTACGTTCTTCTGCTTAACATGTATGCTGAAGTTAACCAACGGACTGAGGTAACCAAAATTAGAGTTACCATGAAGGAACAAGGATCGAAAAGAGATGTCTTGGTCCAAGTTGGATTGAAATGGAAATGAAGATATATCAGTTTGCATTCAAGTTGGATCGAAATGGAAAGGAAGATATATCAGTTTGCAACATGTGATAAGTCTCGCCTAGCCTCTATGAAATCTACTTACTGCTTACTCAATTGGACGGGCAGCTGAAATTATATGGCTATGTACCAGAACTTGGGTCAATATTATGTTCAATGTTGTGAGAGGGGGACTAATAACCAGTTATATTATGGATCTGAATTGCAAAATGACAGTCTTCTCAAATCTGATATCTGGCCATCTTTGGACTGATCTTCTATTTGACTCTGATCTGGGAGCTCAGTTAGTTTATGATTGGAATTCTCATTAATCTAATTTACAGATCTGAACTGGTAGAAGGACTCTGTTTTTCTTGTGCTTGTAGATTTTTTAGTGAGTAGTGACTTATGGCCTTTGAGCCATTTCATGGAAGAGGACAGCGGATGATTACTTGTGACATGGAGGATATTCAGTTGAATACAAGTTGGGAAGATGTGATTTGTCCAATATGCTTGGAATTCCCTCATAACGGTGTGCTTCTCCATTGTTCGTCTTATGAGAAAGGATGCCGCCCTTTTGTATGTGACACAGACCATTTACATTCAAATTGTTTGGACCGTTTCAAAAGTGCCTATGGCGTGTCACCCCCTTCAACTTCTAATATGAATCCCGCAACAGACGCTCAACCTATGATTTCAGAAGGTAGCTTCAGACCAGCTTGTCCCCTGTGTAGAGGGGAAGTTACTGGGTGGGTGGTTGTTGATAAAGTCCGAGACTTTTTAAACAAGAAAAAACGTTGTTGTGAGGAGGATCAGTGTACATTTACAGGAACCTACTGTGAACTACAAAAACATGCCCAACTTGAGCACCCTCATTCTCGTCCTTCAAAAATTGATCCTGCTCGGCAACTCGATTGGGAAAATTTCCAGCAGTCCTCTGATATCATAGATGTTTTGAGCACTATCCATTCAGAAGTTCCCCGGGGGGTGGTTTTGGGGGACTATGTTATTGAATATGGAGATGACGAAACTGGAGACGAGTTTGAAGACTTCCCTGGGGATGAAGGTAACTGGTGGACCTCGTGCATCTTATATCAGGTATTTGATAACTTCAGGAATGCTAGAAACAGAAGAAGAGCAAGAGTCAGTGATACTAGAAGAGGAAGTCGTCGCTTGAGTTATGATACCTCCAACTCTGATGAGGGTTCAGTGGCTTCTGTAGAATTTTCCGAGCACAGAATAGATGAGACCGATGATGAATTTGTGAGTACAAGTGACCATTCTAGAGGAAGCTCTAGTCATCGCAGGTCAGTAGCGCTCATTTCTAATTATTTATGTCAGCTTCTTTGTGCTAAAAGTTTTGGGAAATCCAAATGGGTTTCACAAAATATATATAATTTAAAGTATGGATCTACATGCTGCAAAATTGATTAATAAATCATTTGACTTGCTACTGGAGATAGTGTTTGCTGTATGGATCTACGTGATGCCAAGTTGATTAATAAATCATTTGACTTGCTAATGGAGATAGTGCTACTTGAAAAGGTAAAGTTTTTTAATACTTGCTACTGGAGATAGTGTTTACTGGAAAAAGTAAAGTTTTTTAAGATACCTCATGCGGGAAATAATGCTTTTGGAAGAAAGTTGGAGATTGTAGTTATGTTGCAGTAAGCTCTGTCTCACAGTTACTGCTTCTAGAGATTGACAGCCTCTGTTAAACATATGAGAACCATTAGTTTGGAAACTATTATTTTTTAATGTTTGTAATTTACAAATGAAAACTGGAAAATGCTTTTGCAGGAATCATACGTTTTACCTTGCTTCCTACAAGTATTTGGGTAAACTATTGAATGCTTAAGAGTTTTCTGATTGTATTAGTTCCCATGGTCTACACGATTTCTCAGGTGGTGAAGCTCTTAGCAGATACATTATGCATCTAATGTGGTGTTGAAAGTTAGCAAGGGGGGTAGGAGTCTGATGTCTGAAAATAAGGATTTGTACAATGCTATACTGTTTTAATTGATGCATCTCATTTGCAAAAATTATTATTTCAGCTTAATGTTCATGTACCATAAATTTGATGCACAGTGACATTTTTAATTGATGTTCCTAATTTGCTGAGATTATTATTTCAACTTGATGTTTCATTGACTTGTGTACCATAAATTTGACAAACGGTCTTTCTCTGTAACAGTTACCGGAGACGCCATTCCCACTTCTATGACAATTAGGTAAGTCATGCACTACACCCCCAGCATTTGTACGGGGTTTGTTTTAGAGCATAAGTGTGCTGCTTGATAAGTTTACCTTCAGTGTTTAGTGAATTATTACATTTCAAAATATCCTTTGAACAGGGAACTTTTTTTTTTTTTCAGGAGATTTAATTTTATTGGCAGTGCTTGAATAGAGGGTGAAAGCAAATGCTCATAAGAAGAGGGTTCGAGACAATACCCGAGAGTGGAAAGCACTGGGGATTGCCAAGTCATTAGCATTCGAACTTGTAAAAGCCATACATTTTGTGTTGTATTTTATTGCAAATAATATTTGTGCTGGTTAGATGTAGCCAAGCTGTTGCAAACTGTAGAAAATCCCGAGTGGTTGATGCACCGACCACTTCTGTGTGTGAAATCTTCTTTCTTTAAGTTTTACATAGTACTCTCTAGTGTTCGATAGGAAAAGGCGGCAGATTTTTTCCTTGTTACTAAGCATTATCTTTTTTTTTTTTCTTTTTTCTTTTTTTTTTTTTTTGCAATTATTCTATATAATATCTTCTGATCTTGGCATTACTGCTGGATATTTTACGTAAAATTTTCCTCCCAGCATAACAATCGTCAAAATGGCAGCACAGATATCTCATACGCGCTTTCGGTGATAATATAAATCGACGTCAACGTCTTCGTTTTCCTTCATTTTCATTTGGCATGAAAGGTTTAAGATAATGCAATAATAAAGCATTTTATTGTACGGAAATTTTGTCCTAGAGATCCTAATCTGTAATATATTGGCCCAAACTGAGGGCTACCGCTAATTAAAGACGATATTTTGACAAACTTATAATCAGTAACTACATCCAAATATGACAAACCCAGTTTTACGTATCAAACTGATAATATCAGTAACTACGTACATCCAAACTGACAATCTCAGTAAATATGATAATATCAGTAACTGATAATATCAAATGCTAAGAGGATGGCAAAGGAAAAAACAAACGGTAAACTCTATCTTAAAACAAATGCAAGTCAATGTTTTACGTATAGATTCAAGCCTTTATAATCAGAGGTAGTAAGAGCTTAAAATGCTGAAAGCCATTGCTTGCAGCAATAAAAGATTAACTTGAGAGACAGTAAAGTCTAAAACTAATACGGGACATTCTTCGGTAGGTTTCGAATAATGTTACTCTTCATAGCAATCTTTGTGCGCATCGCCTCCACTCCTGATCTATTCATCTCCTTGATCACCTTCATCCTCACCAAATTCTCTCTCGTTTGCACGGTCACCAAACCCATACTTTTGTATCTGAAAATAATATAACACCGTATCCTGGTCAGTAATGTCAGCGTCATTTAGTATATATATATGTACGACTTAATCTCTGCTCGTAGCCAAATGCCCTTTACGCTAAATGGGTTCTTCAAAAATGTACCTTGAGGCTAATGCAGCTGTAATTGCCATATTAGCTGGTGTTGGACGTGGCTTCTGGCGATAATAACGCAGATATTCACGGGAGCCAAATGTTTTAGTTGATGTTCCTTTGTCGGTCCTTTTGGTTATGATAAGTTCAGACCCACCACCAAGTTCTACAGTGTTTCCCATATCACTTGATAAGACTAGTTGTTTCCCATCTTCATCCATGTAACTGTAAAAGAGATTAATTTTATGTTAGATTAAAAAAATGGAACTGATCATAATACAAAGGAAAAGGAAGAACCTTAATAAATTATGATTTAAATTGATGGAAAAGATATGAACCTGCTGCTATAGTCATAGAATTCTTCCAACTCAACCTCCTCATTATCATCACCATCTCCATAATGTACTTTGCAATGACCTTTTGCTTCCATATGCTGCCTAACTGCTTCCAAACTGTTAAAAGGGCGGCACCGATCATTGCAGTACAAACACATGAAATCCCTCTTGACCTAAAAAATTACAAAGGGCCTATGTAAGTGAAACAAACTACTGGCTATAGTACATTGATTAATTGAGCTAATTAAAGAAAGTACACAAAATAAGAATCAGTACCTTCAGCCCAAGATAAGTAAGGAGGCCTTCCGGATCCTTCAAATACTCAACATCAGGAATGAAGAACCCATGTTGTTTGTGCATGTGAATCATACAAGTCTCTATTGAATTGTGATGAAGATCACACATGAAGCAGCATGACGGATCGAGCTCCTCAAAGTCATCTTCATCCTCATCCTCCATATCATCATCAGAGGCCCCTGACGCACCATTCAAATCACTCAAAGACTTTGCAGTCTCATCCACCAGTTCTTCCTCTGGATCAATCTCCTCCCACTCACCATCACTCTCTGCATTTTCTTCATTGTTTACCTCTCTTTTTGGGGGAGGTTTATTTACTTTACGATGATGAAGTGGCTTAATTATTACCTTCTCCCTCTCTTCATTATTTGTTTCTTGAGAAGCACGCATGATGTGGCTCCGTGAGTTAAGATGCTGAGCATGTGCCTTAGAACTTCTATACCCTTTTCCACAAAGACCACAACTATAGATCATCAGGGTTTCATTGCTCTTACTTTTCTCTCGAGCAAGTGCCGACTGTCTAGCCAGAAACAGTGCTTCTGTCACTCCCGGAACCCCAGCTACCTGATTCATCAAAAATAAAAAATAAAAAAATACTAATTATACCATATTTTTCAATCCCATGGGGTCATGGACTAAATTTTTCACCGTTCAAGGCATCATGCTTGCACAGCAGCCAAAAAGCATATTAACAAATCACACAGATTCAAAACATTGTACCCTATCATGTGATTAAACAACTACTAGTTATAACATTGCATTAAATGTTAAAAACTTATAGCATTCAACATTTTTAAGGATGCAATTCTGTGTCTAATGCAGCCAAACACACATTTTTATTCGCCTAATCAGGATTAAATATAAAAAAGTGGTTTTCAAACAAGCAATTCTCACCATATACCACGACCAAAAGCACTCTACCTACCCATACTCCCTTCTTTTTCCAGATTATGCCTCAATTGGAGTAACATATCATAATTTTAGCTTCAATATAAATATCTTTAAAACATCAAAAATACTTTTTGCTCTCTATTTCATCTGAACCACAAAAATTTTCCACTCCATTACACCAAAACTAATACCCAAAAAATAAAAACCCTAATCTAAACCATAATAGATAAATAAGAACACAAACGACCTTGCGTTTGAGATTGTATCGATGCCAATCGGACTTGTAATGAAGTCTCTGTTCAGCATCATCTGTGAATTCTTTATTACACGCATTACACGTTAGCCCTGGCATTTTCTTCCTCTTTCCTGTCAAATTTTCTCGACAGAACTTTATTTCAAGATTTAATGTTGTGCCAGAGATATTTATAAATCAACGACGCCTCGTAGTGGTTGAGGCGTTGAATGGACGCATGAACGAAACTCGATATCTTTCCTTCCCCCTGGGCGCTTACGTAAGCCCCGACGCGAGATTTTAAGCACTTCTCCCGCAAACCAACCCGTTAGAAGTTTTACCTTTGAAGTTGGGTTTGGTTTTTAAATTAGCCCAAAATGACTTGTCAATATTGACCCCGTAATAACAAGTTATTGGGCCAAATTCAGTGTCTACTTTGCAAAGCCCGGCCTACGACAATGAGAAAATTTAATAAAAGTCTACAATTAGTTGGTATTAGATGGTATAATAGATAAATTTTCTTATAATAATTTAGAAAAAGTTTAAGGTCCAAATTTGATTTATATTATGATTATGGAGAAGCTTAATTTATATGTATGTAATTCATTATATATAAATACAGATATAAAATATAATATTTAAAAAATCATCAGAAAATTTTTATTCAATGTCTTAGTTCTGCATGTTAACTCTTTTAGATAGTTGGAACAATTTAATGATAATAATAATATATGATTAGATAATAAAAAGAAGATCAAGACAGGCTGTAATGTATAAGAAATTCGTTTTCATGCAGAGCTCCATCTACATGCCATTTTCACAATGAAGCTTCCTTGGTTAATCAAAATCCTCTCAGCTTTCATGGAAGTTCCATTTTCTCTCGTCTCCGACCAAACTTTCCCTGGTCACCAAAACTTTTTGGTTGCGCTGGAGACAAAGATATAGTTGAAGAACCAACCATCTTCTGAGTCAAAGCAAACAAGCCATCTGCTAGAGTTAATTATAATTAAGAATTTCAGGTAACTTAAGCTTAGCTTTCCCATTACGAATGATACTTTAGTTTTTAACTTGAGCTGCCAGGAATCTTTGGTTTGCATGTTCCTGTTATGTTACAGAATGTCATCGGCAGACGGGTTCCCAGATTCACCATCATTACCAGGGCTACCACCAATCTGTAAGTTATCACACGTACCAGAAATATAATAAAAACTCTATTATTGGATATATTTTAGGTCTAAATTTCACTGGTACTAAAATTCTGTTAACTTGCAGTTATAGCGACATTGTCTGTAATACTTGGTATTGTAGTACTGTCTGTAGCATTTGCTATTATCCGTCATGCTTGTGAGAAGTTAGCACCTACGGCAACACAAGGCCCAAACCCTGCATCAGTTGACCGACGTCCAAATCCTTTATCAGTTGACAGACCACCAAATCCTGTGGTTGAAGTAATTTGGGAAGCCGGTGAAACAATGGAGAGATTCTTGGAGAAAACCGAAGGGAAAAACCGGTCAGACTTACATCCCAGCAGCCCAATGTTTTCACGAGTAACTATGCATCTCGGTTGGGTTTTGGAGGTTTTGGGGAAGTCTATAAGGGACAGGTTCCGAATGGTGTAAAAATTGCCGTGAAAGTTCTTAACAGGAATTTAGGCAGAATTGCTGAAGACCAATTCATGGCAGAGGGGGAAACGATAGGAAGAACTTACCATATAAATCTGGTTTGACTTTATGTGTTTTGCCGTGACCAACATATGACTGCACTAGTATAT
>JAWDEX010000018.1:13027433-13042505 GCA_035221805.1 Trichilia hirta | reverse complement strand
ATTTTTTAGGTGATTATCTCACTATTATTTAGATAGATAGTAACTCTATTTTTACGTTTAAATATTGAACGATATTAAGACCAAACTCAATTGTCATAATATATACTTGCATTCTTTATCAATACTCAAAAATAACAATGCACTAAATTTAAAATGAAGAGCAAAGAGAATACTTAAATATTTTGACTATTCTATTATGCCAAAATATTATAAGACTTTTTTCAGACACTACTTTTAAGACAAATAAACCTTGTTATTTTTTTTTTTTATCTCTACTATAATCTTATTAAGAACCCTTTTGGTTTGACTCGAATCTTTTATTTTGAACTCTTGATTCAACAGAGCTTTTAATTTTTTAAGTTCTTCGATATTCTTTGAAGCTGTCAATATATTATTAACATACAAGAGTATATAAATAAAAAAATTATCTCGTAACCTTTAAAAATATACACAATGATGCTATTTGCTTTGTATGAATCTATGGCCTATCATAAATTGATCGAACCACTTACACCACTATTTCAAAAAATGTTTAAAATTATAAAACAATTTTGTCAATATAGAAACCAAGTTTTCCTTGCCAATAATTTCAAATTCTTCTGAATGAGTTAAATAAATTTGTTCTTCCAAATTTTCGTGTAGAAATATGATTTTTACATCCAGTTGAACTAATTCTAAATTAATTAAGCTATTACGGCTAACAAAATTCTACAAAAATATATTTCACAACTAAAGAAAATACGTCATTGTACTTAATTCATTCCTTTTGAGTATAGCCTTTTATCACTAATCTGACCTTATAGTGAGCATCATTCTTCTCAAAAAGTTCTTTTTTCTTTGCATATACCCATTTTCACCTAATTGCCATTCTTTTTTTGTGTGTGTATTTAGCTAGCTCTTAAGTTTTATTCTTTTGAAGAGACCCCATTTCTTCTTCTATAGCTTTCTTCCACTAATTAACTTTTAAATATTTGATTTCCTCTTTTGTAAGTAAAAAAATCGTCATTATCTATAATTAAAAGTGCATAAGCCAACATATCTGCAAATCAAACAAGTTTACGAATCTTATATCTTAACCTATTAATTGTAATTGATTTTGGTTATTGTTGAAATTCTTAAGTAAAACTCCTTTTTTCATCTTCAAACTTTTCCTCGATTGTAAGAGAATAAATAGTTCCTATTAGGTCAACTACTATTATTTCAAACTCTACTTGCTACTGAGCACGTTTCACCTGCTGTAGAGTGTTATTAACTTTTATTTATTTTTTATTTTCTTTTTCAACATAAAAGACTCATGAAATTTCACATCGCTAATAAATAGTATTTTCTTCAAATTTAGACTTCAAAGATGGAATCCTTTTACACTTGATATTATTTCCATAAATACTATTTTTTAGGCTTTAGGATTTAACTTAGACCCTTTTCACATGATAATAGATAGTAAAACCAACAAGTAAATTGCCAAATCATTAATAAAATTTTTAAACCATACCTTCAATAGAGTTTTTTCCTTAATTGCAATCGATGGTAAATAAATGAGATAACATTCATAATTAACTGTCTTAGCCTAAAACTTTTTGCCTAACTTAACGTTAGATAGCATACATCGAACCTTCTTTAGTAATATTCGCTTCATGCATTTTGCCAACCAATTTTATTGTGTAGTATGTCTGACAATGAAGTGACATACAATATCTTTATTTTTACAAACTTTCATAAATGGATCATTATGATACTCCTCACCATTGTTTGTTTGGAGCTATTTGACCTTTTTACTAGTTTGTGTTTCAATCATTTTTTATCATTTAAGAAAAATTTTAGGTACATCATCTTTAGTCTTTGTAACATATACTCATTTCTAAAAAAGTCATTAACAAAAGTGATAAAGTAATACATATCTCTCAAAGATACTATCTTTGTAGATCTTTATATATTAGGTGAATATAATTCAAAATATCTTTGGTATTATGAATCGCTATGCTAAATTTTACTTTATCTACTTTTTCAGAATACAATGCTTATAAAAGTATAATCTACAGGGTTTTACTTCTTTTAATAATTCTCAATTTACCAAATTCAATAATGTTTTTCCACCTATATTTCTCAAATGTATATGTCACAACCTAATCCTATCTAAATATACATTCTTTTCTAAAAATATAGTTGTCAATATAGTAACTATAATATTATTATAGTAATATAAGTTATTTCTCTTTATTATTATTATAAAAACGTCTAAAGTAACCTTAAGAATTTCATCTCGCATAACACAATGTGGTTTTTAGATTCTAAAGATCTTAAAGAGATCAGATTTTTTTTCAACTTAAATATATACTAAACATCTGTTAAAACTTTAGACAAACCATTGTAATTCTTCAATTGAATTTATCCTATCCGTGCTATTTGATAAATATCATCATTGCCCAATAAGTAACTCTATAATCAAACTTTTTAAAATTATATAACCAATCTTTATAAGGATATATATGATAAGTGTAACTTAAATCCAAAATTCACTTTTGATTAGAAGTGAACTATTAATTAACCATAGAAAAATCTAGTCTTTAGGTTTTATCATACATACACATCAGAAGTAACTTTGCTTTTTTTTTTTTTTTTCCTATAACTTTAGACAATCTTTCGTTTAATACTTTTTTCACGATAAAAAGCATATTTATCTTTATCAGATTTTTCTCTCAAGCAAAATTTACCTTTCACTCTTTCTTACGACTTTGGCTTCTTTCTTTTACTGTAAATGCTTTTACTAATTCATTCCTACTTTTCTTTTGATCTTTCTTTTGAATTTCATCAAAAGCTAATTTTTATTTTTCATGAAAGAGAATAATGCAAAGGTGGTTCAATTAATTGAAAAGAGAACCAATTAGTAATACAACCTTATATTTAATTTTAAACATTTCATCTAAATCTAACAAATTAGCAATCAATCTATTAAATGTATCAATATAACTATTTATACTTGCACTTAGATTCAACTATAGAGGAAATCGTCTCTTCATTAAGTAGAGTTGATTCTCATTATTTTTTTATATATTTATTTTTTATCACCTTCCATAACTTATTTACGAATATTTTTCTTATAAATGGATACTTATACTCTTTACAAAAATATGAGCGAATCAACTTATAAGTTTTAATATTTATTTTTGTTCAATCTCTCTCGTTAATATATTCTGATTGAACTATGCTCAAATCTTACCGACACAAATTATCTATCTCACTTTGCCACATGTTAAATTATTTTGCCATTAAATTTTTTAATATTTATTTTATTTTTGTTACCGTCATTATCTTTATAGATAATAAAGATGTTATTTACATATCACACTATTAACTTGGTAAACACAACTTAATATCATAATATCTAACAACTAAACCAATATCCAAGCTCCAAATAAATTATTATAGTTAATAATTAACAACTAACAAACAAAATTTTTAACTCAAATACTATTTATTGTTATATCTAATAAAAATACAAAATTTTCAAAAATCAAATAATCACAACTATTAATAATGTTAATTATTAAAATATACTGCAAAATAATAAATAATATAAAATAAAAAACAAAGAATACAATATTCTAATAAAATTTAATATAAATATCTCAAACGCAATAAAAGATTCACAATTTTTAAGTTTCACATATATTAAAAATTTTTTAATCCACAATTGAAATTACTCAAAATATAATAAAATATAAATTAAAAATATTTATGTTTTATAAATACTTAGAGCCTAACTAAAAATAATTTCAAATATTTTGTAATTACTCAAACTATTAAATTGTTTTATAAATATTTAAATATTTAAATCTAATTAAAAATATCTAAAAATTGTAGATACGTGAAAGTATGTGATAAGTAAATACCCCAAAATTAAATTAACAAATATATATATTTGAAACGTCAAAATTACGCAATGAGAAGACGAGGATGCCCGTTCCGTGCCATTTTGTCGGGTCAACTTCGGCTTCCTATTATAAGCCAAAATATTTTCCAAAAGCATTTCCCTATCGATGTGCAAAAAAAGATAAAAGAGAGATTGTTACAGGTGAAGCAACCAAACGTAGCCTATCAGCCCATCAGCCTATTATTAGTTCTGCCTATCAGCCTATTTATTAGTTCGGACGATTTGATAATAAAGATGACTTGGAAACGTTGGAATAAGATTTATTCCAATCGATTTTCAACTAAATGTCATATTTCTCAATTAACCTTCTCCGTCAAGTAAACTGTTCTTAGCTTAATCATTTCACAAATAATTATTCAACAAAGTTGGGTTCTGGAGGTTTTGGTGTAGTTTACAAAGGACAGTTTCCAAATGGGGTGAAAATTGCTGTAAAAATCCTGAATAATTTAATTTAAACAAAAGAGTGGAAGCACAATTCATGGCCGAAGCGGGCACAATTGGTAGAACTTATCACATAAATCTTGTCAAATTATAAGGTTTCTGCTACGGTCGGACAGCGATTGCAGCACCTGGATAAGTACTTGTTCACTGAAACAGAAGTGATTACATGGAAAAAGCTGCATGAAACTGCTGTCGGAACAGCCGAAGGAGTTGCATATTTACACGAAAAGTGCCTGCAAAAAATCATTGATTATGACATAAACCCTGCTAAAATTAATTTTATACAACAAAATAAAATATGAAAATTTTTGCAATATGATTTTCTACATTGAAAGCGAACTTATCCAGAGTATTAATTCAGAATTAATAATAGATAAATTTAATACATTGATTGAAAAATTGTAGGACAATTTTTACCCTAATACTTTATTATATCTTGGCACTGCACACTTTTATTTTATTATCGCTCTTAAACATTCTTTTTAATTTAAAATGTTTTTATTATATATTTTTTTTAAAATATTATTTATGTACTACTAAAATTCATAAAATAAAAATTTACCACACTCAAAAATAGATTTTCAATGCGTCCTTGCTAAGAGTTGAGAGGAAAAAAAAAATAAATTCAAATTTTAAGAATTATGAAAAATAAATAGTTTTTTTTTTTCCGTTTGATCTAAAGATATTTTGGTATTCATCTTATATTTTATTCGATTAATCATTAAATATTAAAAACTGAAAAAAAAATTGACACTTTTCTGCCTTAATATTCACCTGTGAATTTAGGTGTATAAAAAATAAAATTTTAACACTGTACCAATGAATTTTAAAAACTGTAAACAAAAACTTTCATTAATAAAATTAATTATAATTTATATATTAAAAATTATTTTATTTTTGCGTGTATGTTAATTGGGTCGACAGGAATTTATCATGTTATGGGGTGGCCATTCCTTGGATTGACTTTTAGAAATTTTAGAATAAGAAATTTCTTCCGATTGATTTTCAACGAAATTTCACATTTCTCAATCAACCAACTCCGTCACGGAAATAGTTCTCAACTTTCATGGAAGTTTACTCTCCCTCTCCTCATTAAAAAACTGATAAAGTCGAAGAACCTAAAAAATCTTTCTTCTCAGTCGAAGCAAAAAAGCAATCTACTTGAGACAAGTATGTATATTTCGGAATTCAGAAGCCTTTTTGTTTGACTTCCATTCATGAATCATAATTCATATAGTAGTTTTGACTTGTGTTGTCATTAATTTTTGCTTACCCTACAGAATGTCATCAGTGGACGGTCCGCCACCCATATGTAAGTTATCAATACTTCTCTTATGGCAAGTGCAAATTTTGGGTAAATTAGATACAAAGCAGCATTGTTTTGCGTCAAAATAATGATGATTTGGTGAAGAAAACGTTGATTTTGCATCAAAACAATGATGATTTGGTAATGAAAACGTTGATTGGCTCTAAACAGCACCGATTTATATCAAATTAGCGTTGTTTTGATGCAAAACAATCAGATTTACACAAACTCTGCATTTTATAAGCTAAAAAATTTGTATGCAAGTTATTATACTCACACATATATATAAAAAAAACTCCATTTCACTAGTACTAAAATTCGGTTAACTTGCAGTTATAGCGACGATGTCTGTAATGCTTGGTGCTATGGTACTGTCTGTATTATTTTCTATCATCCGTTATGCTTGTGAGGTGCAAGCACCTACTGAAACACAAAGCCAAAATCCTGCATCAGCTGACAGACCTCCAAATCATGGGGATGAAGTAATTTGGGAAACTGGTCAAACGATGGACAGATTCCTGCAAGAAATCCAAAAGGACAAACCAGTCAGATTTACATCTCAGCAGCTCAATAATTTTACCAGAAACTATGCATCTCGGTTGGGTTTTGGAGGTTTTGGGGAAGTCTATAAGGGACAGTTTCCGAATGGTACAAAGATCGCCGTGAAGGTTCTTAACAGGAATTTAGGCAGAATTGCCACAGAACAATTCATGGCTGAAGTGGGAACAATTGGAAGAACTTATCATATAAATCTGGTTAGACTCTACGGATTTTGCCATGACCAACATGTGACTGCACTTGTATACGAGTACATGGAAAATGGATCGCTGGATAAGTACTTGTTCAACGTAGTAGAATCAATAGAATGGGAGAAATTACATGATATTGCGATAGGGACAGCGAAAGCATTAGCTTACTTGCATGAAGAATGTCAGCAGAGAATCATTCATTATGATATAAAGCCCGAAAATGTTCTCCTAGATGTGAATTTTTCTCCTAAAGTAGCTGATTTCGGGCTTGCAAGACTTTGTGACAGAAACAGAAGTCATGTTACCATTAGCGGATATAAGGGAACTCCTGGTTACTCAGCACCGGAATTCTTATCCGGGAATTACCCAATAACACACAAATGTGATGTTTATAGCTTTGGTATGGTATTGTTTGAGATTGTTGGCAGAAGAAGAAATGCAATCGTCGGGGCTTCAGAAACCCTTGATTGGTTTCCAAAACGTGTTTGGGAAGAATATGAGAATGGTGGATTGTCCGCAATGATATCGGCTTTTGGGATTGGAGGGGAAAACAGAGAGAAAGCAGAGAGAATGTGCATGGTAGCTTTGTGGTGTGTGCAAGATTCACCTGAAGACAGGCCTCCAATGAGTGCTGTTGTGAAGATGCTGGAGGGAATTGTGGAAGTTTTGCCACCTCCAAAACCATTTCGCTATTTGGATGCAATCAGAATGACGGCACTGAAACCACCAGAAAGTACTGACGGTTCAAATTTTTCACCCCAGTCTCGGTGGTACAAGGAAACCACTCCAATCATGGCCAAACATGATATACAAATGGCTACTTGTTGATGATAACTAAGCTAGTTCCTTGTGTTTTTCTTGTATTTTTCATTATTTGACCTTGTCTTTTTGCTTCATCATTGTTTACAAGAATATGTTATTTAGTTTAATTTTAATACTTTCTTAGCGTTGGTTTCTTGTTTTATTTATCCTCGTTTGGGGCAATTATTTTATTAGGCAGGAAAGAGCAAGAAGGTGGGTGGTAAGGCTTTCAGAATTTTGCTGCTTGTATCCTTCTCAGTTTTGTATTCCTCCTAACTAAGCAAAAACATTACCATAATGTGGAAGATAAACCTGTCATTATAACATCTGAGAGCTTTTACCTGGATTTTGGCAAAAAGCAAAAGCATATAACAGGGCAACTTCTTCTGTTCTGCAGATCAAAATCAATACCATGAATCAAACAAACAAGTGAGTTCCTTCACGTGATCAGTGAATATTAGGCTTAGTGAAATACTTGTGCTCACGATTCTTCTTTCTTATAAGAGATTCAATAATAGGGTCGACATTAAAATTTTAATTAGTTTGAATTTCGAAATTTGAGCAAACTTTGTACATGTTCCATTTTGAATCTCATCTTTCCAAACTTCTCCAATCTTCTTGTTCTCAGAATGATTTCATATAATTCAGAAACTCAAAGTCCGAGCAGGGCATCCATACTGAGTGCTGGTAAGATTTTACTCTTAATTTTATGAAGAAAAATGTAAATCTCACTGCTAATTAGAGCTCCTATCATTTGCAGTAATTGGTGTGATGGTGTCGGCAGTAGCAGCATTGGTCATCTCTATGGCTTACTGTTGTTGTGCAAAAATAAAAAGTAACAGAGAGGTTAGAGGATTGGAACAAAGATTTCCTGAAGCAGCGTTGAATAATAATATTGCCCAAGAATTAAAGGTTGAAGAACAAAGAATGGAGAAATTTCTGCAAGATATGGTGAAGGAGAAGCCGGTCAGGTTCACAATTGATCAGCTTAATCGTTTCACAAATAACTATTCAACAAAGTTGGGTTCTGGAGGTTTTGGTGTAGTTTACAAAGGACAATTTCCAAATGGGGTGAAAATTGCTGTAAAAGTCCTGAACAATTTAAACAAAAGAGTGGAAGCACAATTCATGGCTGAAGTGGGCACAATTGGTAGAACGTATCACATAAATCTTGTCAAATTATATGGTTTCTGCTACGATCAGACAGCGATTGCAGCACTTGTGTACGAGTACATGGAAAATGGCTCCCTGGATAAGTACCTGTTCACTGAAACGGAAGTGATTACATGGAAAAACCTGCATGAAATCGCTGTTGGAACAGCTGAAGGAGTTGCATATTTACACGAAAAGTGCCAGCAAAGAATCATTCATTATGACATAAAACCTGCTAACATACTTCTAGATGCCAAATTCTCAGCTAAAGTTGCTGATTTCGGACTTGCAAAGCTGTGCAATCCTGAAAGTACACAGGAATCCGTCTCCAGTTACAGAGGAACTCCAGGTTATTCAGCACCTGAGGTTTTCCTAAGAAATTATCCTATAACACACAAATGCGACGTTTACAGCTTTGGAATGTTGTTATTCGAGATAATTGGGCGGAGAAAAAATGCTCAGGATGCTTCTTCGGATACCTTGGATTGGTTCCCAAAGCAAGTTTGGGATGATTACGAGAAAGGAGAGTTATCAGCGCTGGTAAAAACTTGTGGGATAGAAGAAAAGTACAGAGAGCAAGCTGAAAGAATGTCACTGGTGGCATTGTGGTGTGTTCAGGATTCTCCGGAAGCACGACCGCCAATGAGTGCGGTGGTTAAAATGCTGAAAGCAGGACTTGAAATTGTCGTACCACCAAAACCATTTCGATACTTGTATTCCATCGGAATGGATGCACTGAAATCACCACCATGTAAAATCAGCAATGGTTTTGGTAATTCAAGCAAGGGAAATGAAGAAAATAGAGCAGGCGAAGCATTTTGGTATCAGGAGTCCATTCCTGGCAAGGCCAAGTATGGAATTGGGTTGGATATTTCATTAAAATAGAATTCTGAATCTTGAATTGTGTCAATTGTTCCGATTCAGACATCAAGTAGAAAATGTTTTTCAAGATTTTCAATGAAAGTGTGCGAAGCAGAAACTAAAATACTTGTATCATTTAAATTAAAAAGAAAAATTCTGTAATATTTGAGATAAATATCATGTCAATGTGAACGGTAATTATGGTCATAATTTTAATATGGGTTCAACTTGATAAATTTGATTTTTTAATTATATTTAAGAAAATAAAATTGTAAGAACATATATCTTTTCCATAATAATTTATAAATATTTCACTTTTACCTAATTCTTTTTTCTCCTGAAAATTATAAATATTTTTTCAATTAAAACACAGTAAACACTCCACCTATCTTAAATAGATAATACCAAAATAATTTTTTCACCAATTATTATCTGTTACATGAGATTGCGTGACTTTTTCAAGATAATGCTCTTCTAATATAATTGTAACAGCGTAAGAATAAAAAGAAAAAAACTCTGTTTTTACGGTTCGAGACCAATGAAATCCTGCCACTTCAAATTCCCGCATAACGACCGTTTGCCACCGCTAGCAACTCGAAAACGGATCGAAAATACGACGAACGTTTGAAAACTCCCAGCATCGAACTTCTTTGTCTGGTTCTCGCACCACCGCGCGATGGCCAACATTCCTAGACTATGGCGAGCCGGCGAGCTCCGATCGGGAGGCAAAATGGTTAGCTCCAGGCGAACCGCACGTAACACGACTCCCTACGACCGCCCCGAATTGGATCCAAACTCGAGCCCTCAAAACCCTAATTGGCTCGCCAGACTCATTTATTCGCCTACTCGCATGATTGCTAGCGGCGCTGGAAAAATTATCTCTTCCGTCTTTACTAATGAGTCTTCTTCTTCGTCTTCGTCGTCTTCTTCAGGTTCGGGTTCAGTTTCTGTTACCTTCATTTCTTTTTAGTTATTTATATTTGTTTGCTAAGAATGTTAATGTATAATTATTCCATATTAGCTTTAGTTTTATCTTTTGTTTACAATTACTTCATTCTCTATACATGTTTGGATTTGAAACTAGACTTAACGCTTAGTTAAGAATGAGAGAATTGAATAAAGGTAGGAGAAGTTCGAAAATTACTTGAATAAATGGATGGAAGGAGCAAAATACTCCTTTACTGTAAAATTATAATATTATTTGTTTTTCCGAATGTTCGCACTAAAAATTAGAAATTATACTTTGTTTCAAAATTTACTTCGAGTCATCTTTCTTCAGCTCATTTTATGTGTGTCTCCTTTCCTTGCATAAATTAAATCACTTCTATTTTTCAGAGGATGAAATCGATGATGGAAATGATGATAATGGTATCTCTTCTGAGGGAACTGACACGATGAAAAAGGTAAATGTTTGAGATCTGCCGTGTTTTTCTTTTCTCCACTGTGTTAAGAGGCTGCATTTTCTCTAATGAAATTACTGCCCAATGATTGTTATTGAGGCTTGTTTTTTCAGTCTAGGTGTCATTAATCATGACAAATAGTGCTGCAGTACTATCTTGGTTTCCTTTCTTATTTTTTTGCACTTGAGTTGTTGTTAGAATGGGACATCAGACACTATCCTGTGCATTACAACTGAACCCCTACCCATTGTGGAGAAGAATCAAACCAAGCATCTAATAGAACAGCTTCTGATGCAGGTGACTTTCTCAAGGTAATTGGAAATCCATAGCCTCTTTGTGTTGTATTTTTTTTTTCTCACCATATGTTTGCTAAGTATTTTTCTATTATATTTGTCGTTTTTCTTAATTATGTTGTTAATTTTTTCTTTTATGATATAGTGCCACTTGCTTATGATGAAATTTTTGTATTCCATGAAGTCTTGATTTTTAGTTGTATGAAATTCCACTAAAATTTTCCACTTATTGATCTCTCACAGTGATTCTGAGTTCCAATTTCAGAATTATTTTCGATATATGTTTTTTTTTTAACTATTTTAAATTTCTATGAAATATTTGAGTTGATTCCTCCTCATAAAGTTTTTGTCAACTTCACGTTTTGAGTATTTTGAAAATGATTTCACTCCGAGTTCTGGGGATGCTTGTGTTTGGCCAGGGAAGAGTGTGATAGACTGACTAATTTTATTAAATCAAGAGTTGCGGATGGCCCTGTCATTGGAGATACAAAGAATCTGAGTTTAACTGAACAACCCAACAGCACAATTGGCAGTGGTATTGCTTCATGGATGCTCTGGAAACACAAGGAAAATTTTAAAATTGAGCTGTTAAATTTCGATTATGACCGCCACTATATTTATATTTCAGATGTCGACATGCCTGATCTCTGCAGCGCAGCTGTTATGGAGGCCAAGAAATGGTTAGAGGGGAAGAAATCAAGTCCAAAGTCAGAATTGGAGCATGGACCCTGCACCTTAAACTCTGCTATGTCGCTCCATGTGAGTAACTAATTTTTATAATATGTCAGTGGTAACCCTTGTGGTTGCTTTCTGTCACTTCTACTTCCGCTCTAGATTGCTACTTAGTATCTTCACTTCTTCGGTATTTCCTTTTCACCTGTGGGTTCTGCCAGAAATCGAGTTTCTGAAATTAACGTTTCAGAATGTAGTTTACTTCTGCTACCCCGAAAATTGAACATTTTGGTATCTGTTTTTTAAAATCATTCAAATCTGTGTTTTAGTAATTATTGTTGGTTGAAATATAGATTGTGGTTTCTCTGGACCAAAGAAATCCTTGTAAATGTATTGCTTTTACTTTATGGTCTGTTTGTATGAGTACTAGTGTTGGAAAAGCAAAGCTAAATCAGTTTAGATTAAAAATGTTTGAGGCATGCAGGGTAATGACATTTCCATATCACATTTGATTTTATCTAATGCAGGTCACTGAAGGTGAAGTGGGCTCTCCAGTGGATATGGCCAAGTCATACATGCGAACACGGCCTCCATGGGCATCTGCATCTGTGACTCCTACTGAATACAGATCTGCATCACCAACAAGAATACAGCTTTTTAAGGAAGAAAAGCCACGTTCAACCGGTTACCCTTCTTTGGCATCATCCAAGGTTTTTCTTAATCTTTTTATTTGTAACTTTGGTTGTTTCCTTTTATTTCTTTTGGTGTGATGAATATGAATAGGCTGTGATGCTAGAGTTAGGAAGACATTACTTTTTTGTATGATATAATTTGATTTCTAACTTTTCTATAGTTTCTGTAACCAAAGGATTTCAGGTGATTTTGTGTTTTCTTCATACATCTGATATCTAGTGGGTTCTGGGGTTATGTTTGACTGATTCTATTTTTTTGGGAATTAGCAAATATAGAGTTCATTTTGAAAGTTTTTTGTCATCTTGTGATGGCCTTATTTTAGTGGATTGCAGGTTTACTTTTGTAAATCCCTGTAATACAATATTCATAGATTCCTACATAAAAGAAGGGGAAAAAATGACCCTTTTATGGTCCTGCTAATGGTCAGTGATGAATGTAAATGAAAGTTTTTCTAGAGAAAGATTCAGCATCATGATAAGTTACAAAATCCAAATTGGTAAATTAAATTGGCGGGGACAGGCCCAGGACAAGTCTTTAGAGGGATCTACTGATAGATACTAGGTAGAAAGTACTTTTTGAGGAAAGATTATCATGTTGTAAAACATTTGACTATAATTGAATTTTTTGAAATGAAGTTGGGGAACTGGGACAATGTTTGTTGTGGTTATATGATTTGTAAATACACAATAGATGCTGAATTATTGGTCAGGTGAATTCATGTGTTTTACTGGTTTGGGTTGACCGTTGGAATTGAAATTTGACAAAAAGATTAAACTGAACTCTTTTATTGAATACAGTTAACTGATATGCTTTGTAGATCTTGAATTTTTTTTGAAGCATAATTTTCGATTGGAAAACGAAGAAAAAAGGGCAGGGCCTAAGGTTTTCTTTTCTTTACAATATGCTAATTCATTTTACTTTTATTTTGTTCTAATAAATGCAGACAAAAAGGGATTCCCTTGCCTCTGCTTCATGGAATATCTTGGATGAAATACGAAAAGTGAAATCCAAGGCAACAGAAGAGATGCTAAGAACTCCGCCTTCCTCCAAAATTGATTGGTCTTCATTTGCTTTAGAGAATAAGAGTTTCAGTAATTCTTTTGCAGCTCATGAAGTAGAAGCGAGTATGAGAAACAAAGTGCAAAGCTCTCCAAAACCCATAGATGCCTCTTTAAACTTGGCCACAGGAGTATCTTCTCCAAATGGCTTACCCGGTGTGATTTATTTAGCTGTTTTAGGGAAAACTTTGTTTGTTATTTGTTGTCATCAGTGGCAATACATTTTTGTTTTATTTTTAAACTTGTCTAATTTTTCAGAATTTTAGGAATTGAATAGTAGATAACCTAATACATCAAACCTCATTTTTGGTCCCTTCAGTTTCACAGATGACACAAGATAGGTTACAAAATGAAACTGTGCTGCCAAATCTAGCTCCTTTTGTTTCTGATCAAAATCAGGTACTTTAGATGGAAGATAAAATTCACTTCTTATCTGTTACTTTACTATATATGTGAACTCCTACTATATAGGCTTTAAGTACTTGATTTTCTGTTATTCTTTTTTAAAATGTTGCAATTTGCTGACATCAAAAGTTGATTTTCATAAAGGACTTGGAAAAAATTTGGACCACAGAGGAAACAGCAGGTACTACTTTTAAATCTTATCAGTATTTTTACCTGCATGCCACATCATGGCCTTTTGTCTATACTCGAATTTGTTAGTGAAATTAAATCTCACAATTCCCTGTCCTTGAGCATTTCTTTCATTTAGTCTTTTCTTTTAGGGAAAAACATAGTTATTGTTTTAGCAACTGAAATAATTATTATCTGGAATCTACTTTGTCCGTCAGCTATCTGATAGCAGGTTGAACCTAATTACGTGAGCTGAGACATATTGCATCAATGTTTTTGCTAAGCTTTCATGAATTTAGTTGAGGTTTTAATTCTCATAATGATGTCAAGGTTTTTTAGCTTGCGTTTTTATTGTTCCTTGGGCTGCTAATTAATGCTTCTATCTTGTTGTGGCTATGGTTCCCAGGAGCCAAAAACTCTGTGCACTAATTGTACAATTATAATGTTGCTTAATATGATGGCATAAAAATACATCAGCATCAATGGAAGATATAACCATATGTTACCTTATAGCTCAATTAGGAGGTAGAACTAGTGCTTTGTGAATATAATCCATATAGAAAATTTGTTATTTTAGCAGAGGCTAGAATATTACCTGAGCATCTGGACATTTTCTTTTACCTCCTGTCATTTCTTTTTTGCCGATTCTTGCCAACCAATAATTCTCCCTAACCAAATCCACTCAATTTGGTTTTGTTGGGTGGCACTAAAGGGAGTCTAAGCTCTGGACAAAGAGGTAAATCTATGGAAGATATGAAGACGGTGACACAAAGGCAAGTCTTTTTCTCCAGTTATTTTGTACAATTATCATCTCAGTGTTCCTCTCTCAAATTTCTTATGAGCTATTTTAGTACATTCTTTTTTCAAACAATAAAAAAGGTACATTGATTGGCTATTTTGCTATACGTTGTCTATAAATTACCTGCAACCTACTAAAACTGTCCAATACATTGGTGATAGCTGAAAAAGCTTATATAGGTGGAGTTTATTCTGGGTTCATTTCATGCTGCCGAAGACACTCCTCTTCCTCGACTTTCAAAAGAAAAGGAGGGAGAGAGAAAGAGAAGGAGAAGGGGTGAGAGGGTTCTGCGAAGAGGGGAAGGATGGGGAGGTTACAACATAATAAAAGGAAGGAGAAGAAG
>JAWDEX010000018.1:13013279-13024382 GCA_035221805.1 Trichilia hirta | reverse complement strand
TTGTAGTGACTAGTGAAGTTGGTAAGTTTATTAAGTTTGATGTTAACAACATCAGGATTTTCTTTTCCCTTCAATTGTATTCAGTTGTCAGGAGATTTAGATCTTAAACAGTTGTAGCGTAAAATTGATTTTGAAAGTTTGTTTGGTCCATATCCTGGAGAAAAACTAGTGAGCCAATTGTATATTTTCCGTCTTGGCTCTAGAAACGGCTGTAGTTATTATAGTTTAACATAATTTTTCGATGCGGACGTCTGTGTACTAAGTTTAATAATTTAAAAACGAATTCAGCAAATGGGATCGTCTATTGTTACGTCACATCAATTTGTGTATAAAAATATAAAGTTTTATGTACGTGTGTTAACTTTATAATTTTAACTTCAATTTTTATGTAATGTACATAAATTTGTACTAATGCCTGTAATTGTGCATGGTTGGGCTTAGATGCCCGGTCATTGGGTTTGGATCCCTTTGGCAAGGACAGGACATTTGTGCCATAAGTTTAGATTTGAAAATTTTAGTTTTTACCATTTTTTAGAATTATTTTAGGCAAAATCTTGACGATCAGTTGCTAGGGTTTTATTTACTTATGAGAATGTGTATGTTGTCGGAATTTATGTTCTCATGGCACATAGAAGAATGAGCACCGCAGTACATTTTTTCGGTATCAATATTAATTTTAAAACATCAACGAATATCATGTCTTGCATTCTATCAGAAATTAATTATATTAGCACCAATTCCAGCATCTTAAAAATTTGTTAAAGGATTTGAAATGATCACGCATCTCAATCTAATGTGGCACATTTACTCTAGGCACACTATAATTTAAATTTATAGGAGTATTAACAACTATTATTCGACTGCTTGTATAAATTTTCAAACTAGGAAACAAATTTTACCGTGATGTCAAAAAAGCACATTATTGATAATTTCTTCGATATTGTTGTATTCTTAAAAAAATTAAAGTGGGCAGCCAATAAAAGTAATAATATCAAGAAATTAAAAATTTTAATCAATATTTAAATATAATTAACATATTATTAATCTATTGTTTAAAATATTTTAATGTTTTAAAAAAGATTAAAAAGAAAAAGAAAATTGATTTTACCCCGCTTGAGGCAACGTGCAATAGCTTGCTGTAACGCCCCAACGCCACGCGTTGGGCAGCCGAGTTAGAGCGACCTCTCCCATTTTTCGACCTTTTTACTTTATTTTTTTAATTTCTTCATTCAATCCTCACGGTTCTATGTACAATCAAATCCATAAACCCTAATTTATTTTCTTCGATTTCTTTGCCTATAGTTACAACCACAACATATCAATAATCAAACAAAATTAACTTATTTTTTATCAAAGCAAAAAATAAGCCAAAAAAAAATAAATTTCAATTCAACAAACACAGTTTTTTAAAATAACCCTTAATTCAATAAAAGGCTCACTTATCGAAAATATAATGACTTTGAGTCAACTATACTCAAAGAATGTAATTGTTGGTGAATTGTTGGTGAGTCAGGCGCTATCTCCTCTTTCTCTCTTCTTCTCCTTGCAAAATAACTAAAATTTTACAAAGCAAAGGATTAAAGTAGAGCCAATTACTATAAGATATAAAATATAGGGTATTTTATTTCAAAGTGGTTAGAATAAATTTATGTTAGTGTGATCAAAAAAATAAAATGACTCTAAATAGTTATCACAAACTGAAATTTTCCTTTAGATTTCCATAGGTTATATATAGTATTTATTATTTATTCGTTCGCTCAAGTGGGTTTTATGTGAATCGCTTTTTATGAGTTTTTAATTCTAAAAAACTATCTATTGAGTTAGTTTGTGGGGTCTACGTTTATGGGACAAACGACTCACCTTTACTTTCAGAATTTAAACCCAACGATCTCGGGTGGGTTGGTGGATTGCATAAAAGGTTAATTACCCATAAGGATGCACCAAAATGAACCGTTAAAGCGGCCAATTCCCAAATTCTTTAGTATGTAAAGTGCAATACAAATGTTTATATATGCGCAAATTCATTTTCCCTTCTCAACGACGCCGTCTTCATCTGTATTTCGCTTCCCATATATGTCGAAATAGAAAATAGTCAATCGGTTTGCTGCCCGAGTTTCAGAAGCTCGAATCATAATTTGGAATTGATCTCCATAATGGATTCTTTCACCTCTTCCTCTGCGTTAATAGCACAGAAAACATGGGAACTCGAAAACAACGTAGTATCAATGGAGACACCGCCAACAAACTCAACTGCTGACACGTCATCGTCCGATGCGATTTTCTTCTACGACGAAGCGGCGCAGGCCAAGTTCCAGCAGGAGAAGCCCTGGGTAAATGATCCTCACTACTTCAAGCGAGTGAAGATCTCAGCACTCGCACTTCTGAAGATGGTGGTTCACGCACGATCCGGGGGAACCATCGAAGTTATGGGACTTATGCAAGGAAAAACAGACGGCGACGCCATTATTGTTATGGACGCGTTTGCTTTGCCCGTTGAGGGAACCGAAACTAGGGTTAACGCCCAGGCTGATGCTTATGAGTATATGGTCGATTATTCACAAACTAACAAACGGGTCAGTCTTTATTCTCTTTTCCAAATTCGTTTTAGACACGAAACCCTAAATTATAGACATTGTTTGGATGGTGTGAAAACAAGAACGTATCGATAAACCCTAATTTAAAATTTTATCTGCATCTTAGCTAATTAGGACTGGTATCACAAAGTTTTCTTAAGTTGCTCTTTATTTTAGGTTTTTGTTAACGAAAACAAGTACTGACTATCGTATGGTATTTGGTGGATGAAAAATACAAAATCAATACTCTAATGTGGACCATGTGGCAATCGTACAATAGTGCCGCATCAGTTTGTATGTTATAATTTGTACAAAGCGTTTGTATCTCTGGTACTGCTGAAATAATAGTAGTTATCGGGTCTTACAAAAATGCTGCGTGTTCAGGCAGGTCGATTGGAGAATGTTGTTGGGTGGTACCATTCTCATCCTGGCTATGGATGCTGGCTTTCAGGTATTGATGTTTCAACCCAGATGCTTAATCAACAATTTCAGGAGCCATTTTTGGCCGTTGTGATTGATCCAACAAGGACTGTTTCTGCTGGGAAAGTTGAGATTGGGGCGTTCAGGACGTATCCTGAAGGATACAAGCCTCCAGATGACCCTGTCTCTGAGTACCAGACGATTCCTCTGAATAAGATTGAAGACTTTGGCGTGCATTGTAAACAGGTTATTCGTCTGTATTCCTTTTGTGGATTCATATTATTTCATTGTTGGCTCTCTGTTTATATGTTATTTGTTTTGACAGTATTATGCATTGGATATTACTTATTTTAAGTCATCTCTTGATTGCCATCTTTTGGATCTGTTGTGGATCAAGTACTGGGTGAATACTCTTTCATCTTCACCTTTGCTTGGTAATGGAGACTATGTTGCGGGACAAATTTCAGATTTAGGTAAGCTTGTAGTTACTTTTGTGATAGAGTAATCTTATGCATTTTCTTTTATTAATTTCTATTGTTGCTTGTCATTATTTGAGATTTGTATAATTGCATAAAGGCAATTAAGTTTCTTGAGTCCGTTTGTTTGAATTACAGCATAGATGACTGTGCTTATTTGTAAGATAAACTGTATAGTTTTCTCTATTGTTTGTGGACATGATCTAGTTTACTTTCCATCTTGCAGCTGAAAAGCTAGAGCAAGCTGAGAATCAATTGTCTCACGCTCGCTACGGGCCTCTAATAGCACCCCTTCAGAGAAGGAAGGAGGTTAGTGTTATTTTATTTCTGCATAATTGTCATGTTTGATTGAGAAGTGGAAGCGATTCAGCCCCAGTGGTACTATGGATTTGGTCTGGTCCACTTTATCATGGATGGTGGTATCTAATTTTCAAAAGGACTCCTAGTTGATGCTTAGCCACAATAAATTATAAGATTCATTTAGTGATATTTATTCCCTTCTGGCCTCTGTATAATATTCAAGACAAATGTCTTCTGCCTACTACTATCTGTCAAAAATTTTTGTGGCCATGCCAAATTTGTGTTTATTGCTGTCACAGGGATCCTTATGATTGTTGTATTTACAATGACAAAAATAATTGTGGGGCCTTATATTTTTTTTTGATTGCTTGTTCAGTAAGTTCTTTCTTTTTATGTTATTTGGCATTTTTGAAAATTGACACTCTTTGTGCATCACTACCTCAGCCTACCATTTTAAAATATTAGACTGCTTCTTCTCAAATTTATGATTGTTTCAACATCCATACACATAGTTTGATTACCGTATTATCTCCATTTTGATCCAGTTGCATAGTTTTGCTCATGGTTCATGAATAGAAATTGGTGAAAGCTTGCACTTCAATTTGGATGTGTTCCACTATAGGAAACCTTTGTTGACTAGTTTGTTGAATTTATATGCATTGTATTGTTTCATTACTTTCTTGCTGTTATTTCAAACAGAGAATGAAAATGATGAAATTTATGGAGGAAATTATTTTGCTCACTCTTGCCTTTCAGTTAACATTCTTGACCAACCTTTTTGTCTCAGTGGTTTGCTTTTCATCTTATCATTCTGAGAGAATACAAGTTTTTATTAATTAACTATGAAACAAAAGTTGATTTATGCAATATTTATAACTGAAATCTAGGCTTGGGCTGATTATTTTCAGTAAAAGAGATGCTTGCTTTTTTAGTCAGTTGGAACAAGCTAATGTTGAAGAGAAATTTCCAGCTATAAAATAGATCGTAGCAAAAATGTGGATAAGCTTGAAGGTGATTAATAATTTGTTTATTGGAAATTTTAGATGGACCAATAGGGAGAAGGAAAAAAAAAAGTTTATGCAATAATTCTTTAGTAACCATGAAATATTTGTTGTCAACAAATAAATCTAACCATGTAAAATCATTAAATTCACAGACTCAGAACGTTGATGGTTGCATTATCATCGCCAAAACACCCACCCATGAATAATTTTGCACTCTTTAATCTGCTTGTATTTAGTCTCCATATTTTTGAATATTTTCATATCTGGTGTTGCAATGCCAACTATAATGATGTTATAAAGTGATTAAATATCAGCTAAATTGGTTCTAATATGAGTTAATAACACATGTATTTGCTCTGTTTTCAAGTTTATCTTGTTTTTCATAAGCCCTTATTGTCAATATCTCTCTGCTATCAGAGTAAATTTTAATATGGATTCTTATTATATGAATAGCAGGAGGATTGTCAACTTGCTAAGATCACTCGTGACAGTGCTACGATAACTGTCGAGCAGGTTCATGGTCTAATGTCACAGGTGACTGTCATATGAATTGGTCATGAGTAACTTATTTTATAAACTTAACTATCTCTTGACTTTTTTGTTTCAATTTTTTGTCTTCTGCTTAGGTCATCAAAGACATCCTTTTCAATTCTGTACAGCAATCAAGCAGGTCTCGCACTGAGCCATCTAGCCCTGAACCCATGATTGAAACTTGATCTTCACCACCTAATATTGCTGCAAGAAATGAATGCTTTTGCTTGGCAGTCCATGTTTCCTTCCCCTGCCAGACCAGTTCAATTTGAAAACCAGAATAGCGAATCCCAGGCTGCAGAAGTTTTTCTACTTTTTGCCCTGCCTAATGTAAATTCTCCTTTGAGCATTAATCATAGATCTATTACGGATTTTAGTGTGTTCTTTTCTCATAATTTAGTATTTATAAGTTGGAAAACTTGACAAGGTAATCATAATCAGTGACCTCCCCTAATTACCCCACTAATTTCAATTAGATGTTAGATCCGAATGACTACAATTATCAAGCTATTAGCACGTGGATTCCTTTTTAATTCTATTTCATAACTTCATTTCATGCATCTTACTTTTTTCTACAATAGTATTCTATGATGATTTGTAGAAATAGTCCATAGATGTTCTGAAATTTGCTTAGACAGCGTTGTTAATTCTCAAATTCTTTAAGGAATCATTTGAATTAAAATTTCATCTGAAATTGTAATGCGTCTAATTGATCAGAACAAGTGTTTAGTAATATTAATTTTTCATAGAATTTATTTACTCGTTTTTTTTCAATATTTGATATACTAAACAAAATTTAGTTTTGCAAGGATATTTCCTGAATATAAATCAAACTGTTTATTAATATTTGCAGAATTTTAAACTCTCGACCGGTGGTTGGTAGTTGAATCAATTAGTATACATAAATCTGTTTTTAGTAATCAGTTTGGCAGAATTTTCCACCGCCCTCCCCAAAAGAAATCATTTAATTCTCATCATAACCCCAAAAACCAAAACTCTTCCTTTGCCCACTTGGATTTTTGCTTTGAAATGATAGACCATGAAGTCTGTTGGAGATTCCATCTATTATCTGCATAGAAATAGCTTAAAGAAGAGTTGATGTGGCTGAAAAGTTGAAGTATCTTGGATGGTCCGGAGGAATGAAGAGCACAAGGAAATGACAAAAATATTAATCCAACAAGCTAAAAGAAGGACATTATTCCACTCCAACATCTAGAATCCATAGGGACAGGACAGGAAACAACATTAAAGATTATAATGGTTATAATAATAAAACATATAATATATAAGTGAGGCTAAGGTACATCATCTACATCGAATAGCCTCGCAACTCTTTTATTTGTAATTCTTATTTTTTTTTATTATAATTTCTGATTTATCGGTTATATTTAAAAATTTAAAAGGCATTGAGATTATAACAAAAAAAAAAAAGAAATTACAAGTGAGATTACAATGGAAGAACTAGAAAATTTTCTCACACATCCAAATGTACTGGTTAATATGACTCAATGTGTATATACATATAAAGCCCGAAGAGTGGAAAAGCACAACTTTTCAGTTCTTTCACGGATTTAATCAAAAATAGCCATTATTTATTTTATTAATTTAAAAATATTTACTATTTAAAATTTTATTTAAAAATGACTTATATCACTATTTTTAAATAAAATTATCCTCACATAAAAAATATATTAAATAAAATAATCCTAATAATAATTTTAAAAAATTTACCTTTTCAATATCCTAGAGTAATTTCACTATTCTCTATTTTTGCCAATATCTATCTCATTATTGCTTTCCAAGCCACCATCGTTCAACAAAAATTCAACCAGTAAATTGAGATTTATTTTTTATTTCGTTAAATAAATTAATTATTGTTAATATATTGTGTGTAGAAATAAATTATTGTTGATAATTGTATTTGAATTAAATGATATTTTTGAGGATGAATGGTGATAATTTTTGAGAAATTTTAATTAATACTTGAAAAAATTGATGTATGACAATATTTTATGAAATTGATGTAAGAAAAAAAATGATATACATTTAAAATTGATGAATTAAGTTTCAAATTTAAAAATTCTTACGTGTAAAAAATTTTTGCAGGAAGGTGTGATTTTGTCTTAAAAGTTTGCTAACACCCTTTCGAAAGAAGTACTCAAAAGCAGACACTCTTTTGAGGAAAAAGAACATTGTTTTTTTGGAAGTGCTCCCACTTTTCAGTGGACACGTAATTTTTTTATTTCTTAATTATAATTTATAATTATTTAAATTTAAAATTAAATTATTTATTTACACTATTTTTAATAAAAAATTGAAATACTAAAAAATCTATTACAAAAAATATATAAATTTTAACAAAATATTTAATTAAAAAATAAATTGATGAATAAATAAATTCACAAATTTATTCAATATTATTTAAATTTAAAATAATATTAAAATACAGTCAATAATTTAATTAATATTTATAATAAAAAATTATTAACTAATAATAATTGATTATTTTGTTTTCAAACCATATGTAATTAAATAAATTGAATAATCTCTGTTAATTTATTTAATTATAGCAAAATATTTAATTAATGTTATAGATACTATTTATATTTTAATTAAATTATTTACACATCACAATATTAATTTAATTTAAAAAATTTAAATAAACTATATTTTTGAACAATATTATTAATAATAATGTATTAACCAACTACAAGACAACATTTAATATAAAAGTAAAAAATAGATACAAAAAATAAATAAATTATTTAAAAAATATTTATTTCATAGTACTATATTTATTTAAACAATAATTCATCAAAAAAAATTTAATAATAATAATATTATTTAAAATCTATTTAAGTAATGTTATAATAGATACTATATAAATAATGGTAAAAATTATATGTACAATGTTTAATAATATTAGATTATTTAATTTTAAAATATTTAATAATATTTTTAGAATATTGAAAAGTATTCAAAATTATTTAATTGTATATGTGAATGATTTGATTTGATAGAATTGTAGTAAATAAAGTGATATGTTTACTCAATTATTTGTTATATTTTTTATAATTCTATTTATAAAATAAGTTGTTATATGAGTTTGTATATTATGAAATATATAATAACATTAATTAAGATATATATTTTAATCATAAATTAATTAATATAAATGTTTAACAATAGTTAACAATGTTTTTTATATAGGTGGTAATGTTTATGTCATAGAAAAAAAAGAAAGAAAGAATATTTTGAAAGTAGTGTGACATTATTGTCACACTTGCGCATTGTCAAATTGATAAAAGAAAAGTTGACATATTGACAGTAGATATCGTTCAATCAGATATACTTGGGACATTTTCTCGATATACAGTCAAACCTCTCATTTTTAGGGAACCTAATACGTCATATGCTCATACGCGAGGTTAAAATCAACTCTAATTCAGAGAAGATGATGTGATTTATAGTTGGAGGTAATCTTACCAAATTTAGTTGGATGAATTTTGCACTTATTATAATATTAAAATTTGGCCTACATCCTATAATTGAATCACAAAGTGACTTACTAAATGACATATATTTTAGTGAAACACCTTCGATTATATTGCAGATGATTAAAAAAGTTTACACAGATCTTGACTTTAACATGATAGAACGTAGATGAGGTCGAGCTATTATTATATTTGTTACAAGAGCATATAATTTTGGGGAAGGATTGTAGATATTAATTAAGCATATGACTATTACGGCAGATCATCGATGATTTAGAAGAGTTTAACAAATCTCCATGAGGTTCTGTTTCTTAAACATATACATTGCGATCATTACGCAATGTTACAACAAAAAAGTTATTAGTAGTATAAAAAAGACTAGTTTCATATAATCTGGATAGATTCTCCATTGCATTTCAAGAGTCAAACAATGATTATATTTAAAATAATTTAGTAAATATTTATACTTTTTATTACTTTCTTGTACTACTACAATATTTATAATTACAATTATGTATATAAATTTTTTGTAAATTTGAATTTATGAGATTATTTTTATAATAGAAGATGTTTTTTACAAAAGAACAAATAATTATCTATCACATATGTTGCAATTGCAGTTATTAAAGAAAAATTCTCAGCCGACAGATATTATTGATTATTTTTTGAGCCTCTGATTAGTAATATAGCTATACTTTCATTGTTATATTATTATATGAATTTTGTTAGAAAAATTATTTAATTATACTTTTTCACACAGTTAGCTGAAGTATTGTGATCCATTAAAAAAAACAGTGTAAAAGCATTGATAACCATATTTTACCCATTTAGTACACATGATTGATCAACCTTTAGCCGAGTATAATTATGAAATACCTATAAACCATCCTCTTGCACATGATACACGTGATATATTGAGAGTTTCATCAATTAGTTGAAGACCGTGAAAGGTATATCCTAAATTTTTCGAATTATATTTACTATCACATGTTAATAAAAAAAATTACATGTTAATTAAATTATATTGTTATTTTAAACTGAACATTATTGTTAAGCATCGTGGCGTAAAGAGCATTATAGAGAATATAAACTAGAGGCAAACATGCTTCATGATACTTTTACCTGAGATGCTATACCTTATCCACCTTATATATTGAGTTCTATGGTACATGATGATCGATTGGAAGATTTTATGCCTCATTTACCTTAAAAATCAGTTGGTATTGCATATGAGGCTCAACCTTATGAGTCTATACCTCATTCACCCCAAATTCTGAACAGCACGACACATGATATTCTATCACGAGATATGCGCCCCATTCAGCTCATATTTCAAGTGATAATGCAGATGATGTTCCATTGTCAAATTCATTTTCTCATACATATCAAATGCCAAGAAGCATGTCCTTTACTGATTATTATAAGAATATGTTACTTGAGATAAATACTCTGAGAAAGGATTATGAAGAGTTTGCTTAATAACACAAAGAGTTTTTTTGATAATATGATGAGTGTACCCAAAAATAAGAGGAGCATACACAGCAAATAAAGGATACTTTTGACTATTTCATTTGTGAGATATGATAGTAGATGCATTCATATAGTACTAAAAATGTAGAAGTATGTATATTTGTTTTATTTATATATTCTATTTATTTGAATTTTGATACTTGTGATTGAATTGTGTTAACGGTGATTAACTTGTATTACATACGATGATGGTGAACTAGTTGTTGAAGTTATAGTGTAAAAAGTTTAGTTATTATGATGGTAAACTTTTATATAAAGAACTTATGCCAAATTTTTTCTTATATTAATTATTATTTTTCTTTACAGAATGATAACAATGTAATCGAGAATGATATAAATGTTGAGGATACGGTTATCGAAATTATAAGGGTTGAGGGTTAACTAATTTATCTTTCTAATAATTTGATTTAGTTTGGCTATAAGTGTTAGTGTAATGTACCCTAAAAATCATTCGTATTGTCTATTTTAGGGTATTATATTTTGTAATATATATAATAAAATTATTTCTATTCATATATATATATATATTACTTTTTTATTCTAATTATACTGTCGAATAGAGTATATATATGAATGTTCAGATAATAATAATTATCAAATTATTTCTTACATACACAATATTAACTGGGTATCAATATCGCATAGTAGACACACTGAATATTTTCGATGAATATTATGAGATGGTTATATATATTATATATATATTCATTATATATATATATATATATATATATATATATATATATATAATGAAATTATATCTATTCATATGTGT
>JAWDEX010000018.1:13000232-13013179 GCA_035221805.1 Trichilia hirta | reverse complement strand
AACTCAACTGCTGACACGTCATCGTCCGATGCGATTTTCTTCTACGACGAAGCGGCGCAGGCCAAGTTCCAGCAGGAAAAGCCCTGGGCAAATGACCCTCACTACTTCAAGCGGGTGAAGATCTCCGCACTCGCACTCCTGAAGATGGTGGTTCACGCGCGATCCGGTGGAACTATTGAAGTAATGGGACTTATGCAAGGAAAAACAGACGGTGACGCTATTATTGTTATGGACGCGTTTGCTTTGCCCGTTGAAGGGACGGAAACTAGGGTTAACGCCCAGGCCGATGCTTATGAGTATATGGTTGATTATTCGCAAACTAACAAACAGGTCAGTCTTTATGCCCTTTTCCAAATTCATATTAGAAAGAAAACCATAAACTACTATTGTATAGTAAGTAGTAACTATTGTATGGTATTGGGTGGATGAAAATACAAAATCAACACAATTGATAAAAATAAATAATGTGAACCATGTGGCAACCGCACAATGGTGCCACGTTCATTTGTACGTTATAATTTGTATGGTTCCTACTGAAATCATAATAGTTCTGTAAATTGTTGTGTATGCGAGTCTTACAAAGAGTAGTAATGTGTTCAGGCAGGTCGTTTGGAGAATGTTGTTGGGTGGTACCATTCTCATCCTGGCTATGGATGCTGGCTATCAGGTATTGATGTTTCAACCCAGATGCTCAATCAACAATTTCAGGAGCCATTTTTGGCTGTTGTTATTGATCCAACAAGGACTGTTTCCGCTGGGAAAGTTGAGATTGGGGCATTCAGGACATATCCTGAAGGATACAAGCCTGCAGATGACCCCGTCTCTGAGTATCAGACAATTCCTCTGAATAAGATTGAAGACTTTGGTGTGCACTGTAAACAGGTTATTGCGTTGTTCATCTGTATTTCTTTTGCGGATTCATATAATTTCATTGTTGGCTCACTGTTTATATGTTATATGTTTTAACAGTATTATGCATTGGACATTACTTATTTTAAGTCATCTCTTGATTGCCATCTTTTGGATCTGTTGTGGAACAAGTACTGGGTGAATACTCTTTCGTCTTCGCCTTTGCTTGGCAATGGGGACTATGTTGCTGGACAAATTTCAGATTTAGGTAAAGCTTATAGTTAATTTTGTGATGAGTAATTTTATGTATTTTCTTTTCTCAATTTCTAATGTTGCTTCTTGTTATTTGAGATTGGTATAATTGCATAAAGGCAATTAAGCTTCTTGAGTCAACAGTATAGATGATCATGCTTATGTGTAAGATAAACTGAATGGTTTTCTCTATTGTTTGCGGAGATGATCTAGTTTACTTTTCATCTTGCAGCTGAAAAGCTAGAGCAAGCTGAGAATCAATTGTCTCATTCTCGCTATGGGCCTCTAATAGCACCCCCTCAGAGAAGGAAGGAGGTTAGTGTTATTTTCTGTCCACATAATTGTCATGTTTGATTGAGAAGTGGAGATGTTTCAGCTACAGTGGTACTATGGATAGGTCTGGTCCATTATATCATGGTTGGTGCTATCTAATTTTCAAAAGGGCTCCTAGTTTATGCTTAGCTATGATAAATTGTAAGATTCATTTAGTGATATTTTCCCCTTCTGGCCTCTGTATAATATTGAAGATAAATGTCCTCTGCCTACTACTATCTGGCAAGAATTTTAGCAGACATGCCAAATTTGTGATACTGCTGTCACTGGGATACTTATGATTTTCGTCATTTACAATTACCAAAGTAATTGTGGATCCTTATATTTTGTTTGATTGCTTGGTAATTTCTTTTTCTTTATGGCATTTAGCGTCTTTGGAAATTGACACTGTTGCATATTTCTACCTCTGCCTACCACTTTAAAAAATTAAACTGGTTCATAACAAACCCATGATTGTTTCAACATCCATACACATAGTTTAATTATGTTGTTATCTCCATTTTGACCCACTTGCCTAGTCTTGATCATGTTTCATGAATGGAAGTTGTTGAAAGCTTGCACTTCATTTGGATGTGTTCCGTTATAGGAAACCTTGATTGGCTAGTTGATTGAATTTATATGCATTTTGTCGTTTCTTTATTTTCTTGCCATCATTTCAGGCTAAGAGGATGAAACTGAAGAAATTTAGGAAGGAAATTGTTTTTCGTACTTTTGCCTTTCAGATTGCATTTCTTGATCAATGTTTTTTCCCGGTTGGTTAGCTTTTCATCTTATCATTTTGATAGACTATATTGTTTTATTAATTAACTATCGGACAAAAGTTTACTTTTGCAATGCTTATAACTAAAATCTAAGTTAGGACTGATTATTTTTAGTAAAAGAGATGCTGGCTTTTCTAGTCAATTGTAACAAACTAGTGTTCAAGAGAAATTTCCAGCTATAAAGTAGATCATAGCAAATATGTAGAAAAGCTTGAAGTTGAAGCAACAAGATCAGCTCCTTGACTTAAAGATTCCATAGTAATTTGTTCATCTGAAATTTTTGATGAACCAATTGAAAGAAGAAACAAATTTATATAATAATTCTTTAGGAACATGAAATATATGTTGTCAACAAATAATCCTAACCTTCTAAAATCATTAAAATCAGAGACTCAGAACATTGATGCTATGCATTATCATCCCCCGAAACGAATAATTTTGCACTCTTTATTCTTCTTGTGTTTAGTGCCCATATGCTTGAATATTTTCATATCTAGCATCGTTTGCTGATCAGAATGGTGTTATGAAGTGATTAAATATCAGCTAAATTGGTTCTAATATAAGTAAATAACACATGGTTTTGATCTCTTGTGAAGTTTATCTGGTTTGCCATCAGCCCTTATTGTCAATATCGCTCTACTATCGGAGTGCATTTTAATATGGATTCTTAATATTTGAATAGCAGGAGGATTGTCAACTTGCTAAGATCACTCGTGACAGTGCGAAGATAACTGTCGAGCAGGTCCATGGTCTAATGTCACAGGTGACTGTCATTCCATTATTAACATACTCTTCCTTTTTGTTTGAAGCGACCATGAGCAGTTTATGTTATAAACTTAACTCTGAACGTTTTTTGTTTTCAAATTTTTGTCTTCTGCTAAGGTTATCAAAGACATCCTTTTCAATTGTGTACGGCAGTCAAGCAGGTCTCGCACTGAGCCATCTGGACCTGAACCCATGGTTGAATCTTGATTTGATCTTCACCATCTAATGTTGCTGCAAGAAATGAATGCTTTGCTTGCCGGTCTATGTTTTCTTCACCTGCCAGACCAGTTCAATTGGAAAACCAAAACAGTGAATCCCAGGCTGCCGAAGTTTTGCTACACCCTGCCCGGTGGAAATCCTTCTTGAAGCATTCATTATAGATGTATTACGGATTTTAGGTTTCTTTATTTTCCTTTTTTTCTCCCTTTTTTATTTTTATTTTTATTTTTAATTTTTATTATTTTTTTTTTTTTCCTTCGTATAAGTTGGAAAAATTGACAGGGTAATCATAATTAGTGACTTCCCCTATTTGCCCGCTAATATCAATTGGATATTAAATACGAAGGATTCCAATTATTAAGCTCTCGCACATAGGCTTGGTTTCTTTTTTGGTACTATTTCAAAGTTGTTCCCTTTTGCATATTCCTTTTTTGTACAACTAGTATTCTGCGAAAATTGAAGTAGTTCATGAAGTGTTTTGGGTGTTATGCCATAGATCGAACTGTTGATTAATATTAGCCGAGTTTCGCACTCTCGACCAGTAGTTGAATTAATGGGTATTTACGTATCTGTTTCTGTAGCTTGGTAAAATCAGTTAGGCACAATTTTTCCCCCGCCCGCCCCCTAATTTATCATTTGAGTCTCATCGTCGGCCTAGAAAAACAAAAAATGCATCCTTTGCAATTGCCCGCTTGGATTTGCATTCAAATGATGGACAACAAAATTGTTGAAGGTTCCGTCTATTCTCTATATAGAAATTAATATATATTAAATTAGCTTAAACAAAAGTTAATGCGGCTGAAAATAACTTGGACAGTTCATAAGAATGGAGAGCACAAGGAAATGACCAAAATATTATTACAAGTTACTAGAAGAAAGCCTCCAACCCACTTCAGCGTCTAAAATCCATACAGACTGGAGAGGAAATGGACATAAAACATTATAATAATTATAATAATAAAACCTCTAATGTGTATGGGTAAGGCTAAGGTACCTCATCTAAATCTTATAACTTCGCAACTCCTTTATTTGTTATTCTTAATTTAGGTATTTAAATTCTTAATTCTTTGATTATGATTTCTGATTTATCAATTATATTTAAAATTTTTAAAAGAATGACAGAAACTTTAGATTATAACAAAAAATAAGGAAATTCTAACACATCCAAACATACTGATTAATATGATTCAATGCATATATACATTTTAGTTCTGAAAAATGGAAAAGACAGCATATCATTTGGTTCACCAGTGCTTTTAGCATGCAGAGGCACAGCAAGCGAGCAAAACACTTGTGACTTTTGAGTCCTCTGTCTGTGTCTCTCTCTCTCACTCTTCTAGTTGTAAATTCATATTGCAATGACTCTAAATAGCCAAAAATCTGCGCACCTTCGGTAGAACCTTGTCCTTCATTACCATCGCTATCAAAATATACAACCACCAAATAGAAAAAGGCCATGAACCCAAAATGAAAAAAGAAAAATATAAAATGAAAAGCTTCATCAAATCTTCCACTTTGTCTATAGTGGGTCTGCTGTGCATGTACTGTCTTTGCAAATCATGCCTTCCATGACTCTTTCTCTCCACCATTTGTTAGGTTGGATTAGATTCCTACAAGATAACACACAAAAAGAGAAGGTGGAGATTTTCACAAGAAAAAATGGCCCTCATCCTTCTCTTCATCCAATGAACTTTCTTTGGCTTTCCTATTTGAATTTTATTTTTGATTTGGAACTATCACTTGTGACAATATCACATGCCAATCTTAACCACCTAGCTTGCTCATACACACATTTACTTCAATATTTTCATGTGATTCTACTGTCACAATTGGGTTTGATTCATGTGAGTAATCTTGCCTTTATGAGAGAAGTACGAATAAATTAAAAAGTAAAATAGAAAATCTAGAAACATCAATGTGAATTGCATCTATTACAAGGTCAGAATGTTGAAGATCTGTGGACCCAAATAAGAATCCATCAATGAATTCCATTTCTTTCGAGCACTTGGAGAGGTCTTCATTTCAAGCAATGCATGAGTGAAAAATAATGTCAGTTCTATAAGGTTTTGAGTAATACACCCCATAAATTATAAACAGTTTTTCAATTCTTGTAGGCCTATGATATAGTGTTAGTACGTGAAATGTCTTGAATTTTTTTTTACATATAAAGACCGTTTATTTATTTATATCAAATAAATTCTTAGATCTATTTTTTATTGTAATAATTATGTTTTACTTTAAAAAAAAAAAATTAATGACACCAATTTAGAAATTTATATGAATATTAATGTCTGTAATTTTCTTTCCACAAAGTATTATAATATCAAATGGATCCTTAATTAGTATTAAAATAATTAAATTATATTTATAATAACAAAATCATAATATATTGATTATTCTAACAAAAATCAGGGGCTTTCAGGGAAAAAGAAGGAATTAGGGACCTACTGGAAATTGTGAATGTATTATATTAAATCACTTTAATTATAATTTGCAATATCCGATCGTATTTAAATTTTAACTCAAATGAATTCAAACTCCAAATGCGTTCTCCCTGGGTGGCATCTATTTGTTCATCAATTCTCCAAGGCTGAATACAAGGAATTTCACTGTTTCCAGAAGGCAAATTCAAGATTGCCCCTGAAGTTTCAAGCAATTTGCAAAATTGAATAGGAATTCAATATCATTATCAAAATCAACATATTGCAATAATTGACGACATGATATTCACGTCATATGATGTTAAATATTATTACATCTATCATTTTAACAACAAAAACTAATAATTTTACTTTTATTACTTAAAATAATTTTCAAATAAGTTGATGGACTCATAATATTAAATTATTATTTTTTTTCTGTCTTTTATAATTGTTAGATATAAATAAACAAATTGATTGACATAATAGAATACATTCTTTTTCTTTTAAATTAAAAAATTATTAAATTTATTAGTAGTGGAAGAAGTAGTCCAAGTCCAAGACAATAACAAAAAAGCAAGGGAGGTTATAATCTACAAAGTTTAGGGAACCAACATTTTGGTTATATGGCATCTCTTCCTCATTTCTTTCTTTCTTCCTTTACTTTACACTATGTTTGACAAATTCTTTTTTCAATTTTATTTTAGTGGTTTCAAGTGGGGCAAAAATGTCATTTGAAAGAAGAAGGTGAGTTAGGCATGAGGTATTGTATTTATGATTGGGGATAATATCCTCTCCATGATCAAAAATCAAAATACAAATTTTGTCAAATTCAAAACAAATTAAAAAGTTGGTCAAAGAAATGAAAAAAAAAAAAATATTGGAATCACTACAAATAACAAAAACTGTTTGAGAATTTTATTAACCAATGTTTTTGTGGCAATTATTAAAAATTTTTATATATGATAAATTATATTTTTTAATGCATTAAAATTAAAATATTAAATACTAAAAGTAATTATAAATAATAAATATAAAAATTTAAATACTCTAAGGACAATCATTAACAAAATATAATTAAAAAAATATCCTAATTAAAATCACATTATGTCTATATATAAATTATTTTTAATAGATAATGAGAATCTCTTAAGTCTTAAGGTAATAATATATTATTTTTAATATATAAATTAGACACATTTCTATTTTTTTATTTTTAATAGATAAAAAAAAGTAAATGACTAGAGAGATTGTTAAATACCATGCGTTGACTTGAAGCAATTTGTGCCGAATTCACAAATGGCCAAAAATTAAAAAATAATAATATATTTGTCTATTCATTAAGGTTGATAATTTACCCATACGCATTTATATTATGAAAAGTATGAATAGAATAAGTCATAAACCAACCTTGAAGGCAAGGAGAATGGGATGGGATAAGATGTTGAAAGTTGTGAATAGTATTTTTCTAGAATAATGCTTAAAAATTATCATTATTAATATTATAACACGCATAATTATCGAAAATAATAACATGAAATGTAAAAAAAAGATATTTCATTTATATTGATATAATTTTTTAATTTTAACAATAAATATTAATTCAAACAATAAAAATATTAAAAGAATAAGTTAAGTGAAATTAATCGATTTAGTCAATAGACATGTAAATTTTTTTGTACATTTTTTTTTTTTTTTACGAGAAAATTTTTATATTCAGTCATCACTGTGGTGACGGACTATACATGGGCCAGACACTCATTTTTTTAAAATATGTATTCGCAAATCATACAGTACCTGTCCTAAGTCAATTAAGATCATATATAAGGACCACACTACAGTGATACCAAACGCAAAATAAAATTCTGACTGCACCAGACTCTTACATCTGAATGTACTCTAAGGGTTCGAATCTAGAATCAGCATAAATATCCTTTCAAGATAAAATCACTCGACTACACACAGTAAATGCAATAGACGTATAAATTTATTTTTATAAATTGAAGAAATAACATGTTTAAAATGTATTAAACTTTTTTTTTTTATTATATTTTTCTATATTAACCAAATTTATGGGTAAGGGTCCCACTTCCATTTAAGCTTTAATCACAGCCTTTAATCTTCAGTCAAAAATGTTGACAAAATTTACAAGTCCACTCAAAAAAGTCGGTGGGTGTTCTATAGAGTCCTAACATTTTATCATTTGCTAATTGGGATAATAACATATAAGACCCTGTATTCTCATAATTTATTTAAAGAAATTGTCGATTTTACGCCCCAAAATTTTTTGACTAATGTTAACATTAATAAAATATTATTTACAAAAGAGACGTAATAAAAGAAACAAGGGAATTAGTTTGAACTCCAATATCTTTTGTGTGTGCATTATGGATTATTCTCTATAAAAAATTGAACTATGAGAACATATTTAATATGAATTTGATTTATAAATTTAAATTATTTTTTATTTAAAATAATTTAAAAGGCCAATTTAAGCTAATTCATGAGATTAATTTTCTTCCAAAGGTATAGTTTTATTGGTTACCAGGATTAAAGACTTGTTTAGTAAAAGTAAAAAAAATCATACCTTCATTTAAGAAAGAAAGTAATATTAGGGACCCAAATGTTATTACACCTTTATAACATCAGAGAAAGACTAATAGTTAAGAGCGATCGTTGACTTTGATGAAGAAATGTAACGGCTTTGATGTAACACAACATTTTCGGGAGTACGTAAGACCCACGCGGCGCTTCAGATTGTTTGAGGATTGGATGGCCGGTTGCCGGGCCCCTCTTTTTGTTCAAATGACCCAAATAAAAAAGCTGAATGGCTTCATTTTGTTCTGTCGTGATAAGGACCCACCACATTAGGAGGTCTAGTTTGCATGCTTCTTAGAAGTACTATTGAAACCTCCTCCACCGCAAAGGCATAAAGGCAATTCACTAAGAAATGCCAAACACAGCATTTTGTTGTTCTTGTTCCTAGTGATTTATGTAACCTTTTATTATTTAAAAAAAAATTATTGAATGAATTATTTATTTAATCAAAGACTTATCATCAAAAGGTTTAAATATAGTTAGTGACTAGTAAAGTCTACATAAAATTGGACAGGACAATGATTTAAAGACTAACATATCATTTGAGAAAATATATTAGCCTTATATATCTATAAAATAAACTAATGTAATTTATACATTTTTAAAAAATTTGTTATAATAATTATTGATCTATCTAATGTTTATATGTTAAAAATTTTTTAAATATAAATTTACATTAATTAATTTTATATTATTTTTAATTAATTAATTTAATAGATATTTTAATGTATTAAATCTATTATGTGATCCTATTAAAATTAGTCATTGGACATCTAATTGTTATGAGTTTAATTGAATAATAAAATATAAATAACTGTATTTAACTAAACCACATAATGGGAGAGTCTAATTAATATACTAGTGATTAGGGTTTTACTAGATCTCCTAACTTATATATAAGATAAGTTATACATATCAACAGTATTGTCCCATTGAAAAGATGTAGTATTGTCCCATTGAAAAGATGTTATATGAAAGTAGGTCATAAAGAAAAAATTATAGTAATAGAATTAATTCAAAGATGGCACAAATAGATACGCATTATTATTTTTATTATTTTAACATATTTATGGTATTTTATACTTATATATAAATTCGATCAAATTTAATTATTCTATTGTATTTTATTAAATAATATTGTAGTTTATGAATTACAAAATATTATATGTTATATTAGAGTAGCCATATATGATTATAAAATATGTAATTATAATTTTTTTTATTTTAAATCATTTTTTTATTAAGGTCAAATCCTGTCATCATGATTATAAAATATGTAATTACAATTTTTTTATTTCAAATCATTTATTTGTGAATGTCAAATCTTGCTGTTATTATTTTGTGTAAAAATTTTAATTAATTGAGTTTAAAACCTTAGGGTTTTTATTCTGCTAGTTGTACTTTTTTGATTGATATAAAATATGCCTTCTAATTTGCCATATACCGAGAGAATTTAGATTTTAAATTTTAGTGCATTTATATTAGGTTCGAATCATGATTCTTTAATTTTGAGTTTTTGACTCAAAATTGATGAATGTGTTTTGTGTAAAATTGAATTATGAATATTTTGGGATTATAATTGACTCATTGAGGCTAATAATTTAGCCAGAATTTTGAAGAATAGCAATAAAAGCCTAAGTTTTAAAATCAAAACATGTTTTGGGATTTGGACTGTTTTTTCGTGCATTATTTGAAAAAATAAAGTTAAAACTTGATTTCAAAGCATATTAAAACCTAGATCTAGGTTTTGAAATTGCAAAATTTGGATGAAAAATAAAAATTTGAGAATCAGGTCAAAATTGAGTCTCGATAACTCGAATTGCAGAAAAATCAGATTAAACAGACTTGTTGAAAGTTGAAGAAGGCGTGTATATTGCACACATTATGGCGCACACGATACACGAGCAGGGTATAAATCTAGACTCGTGTTGTACATGGGTGCGACTCATATTTTGGTGCATGATAAAAGAACTAAAAAAGGAGGGCTTTTGTTGTCTATAACGCCCACGTGCAGACCTTCGCGCGTAAAGGCATTAAGGCCCTCCAAGGCTTGTTTTGACCCAATTTATTTTTTAGTTTGCTTATTTTTAAATTTTATAAATTTTAAATAGTTATTTTTTTTATCTTTGATTGACAAAATAATTAATTTAGAATTTTTTTTTATGAATTTATAATTTCATAGAAAATAATTTTATGCATATTTCTCATTTTTTAATTCATAGAAATATATTATTATATATGCAAAATAAAATGATAGAACTCATTCTCTTTAATATAATAGTATTTACATATACTCTCCCACATAATCTATAATGCAGATTTAAAATATTATATATATAGAATTATGGTAAAAATTGTTGTTCAATAAATACAATATGATTTGTCTAAAAGTGCACATCGTAATCTGGTTCGTGTTATTTGATAAATTTCGGGCATTCCCATAAACTTAGAATTTTGCTAATCTCGAGCAAAACAAAACAAAAATATAAGTAAAACTAAATCTAACTTGGTATCACAGTTGTAATTAGCGTATGCAATAAGTTTTTTAAACTCCTAAGATATCTTAGTGTTCAAGTAAAGTCTCGTACGATTTTCAGCTGATATATCCATAAAATTTAATTATCATACAATTAAACACAAAAATCTAAATATACACTAAAATCAACCATGCAAATACAAAATTGCATTAATTAATGATTATTAATACGAAAATAAATCTCTAAAGCATTGATGTTCATAATAGTTTCAATTTAATTATTCAATTAATCAATCCTACACTAGTTCAAAAAATTTCAAATAATGCCCTTAAAAAATCAATATATCTCGCAATTTAATCCAATCTAACTATTTCATAATTAATTTTATAAGAATTACTTTACTTAATTATAAGCAAGACTCATTATTTTCTTTTAAGACTTTTTAAGGCTAACTTCACTCTTTACCTAAGTCCTACTCAATCTTTTTATGCGAGTACTCGACATTTGTGATGCTAATACCCAATTACTCAGTCTTTGTAAAGATTTAAACTACTTTGCATACTCATATCTCAATCTATCATTTTACAAGGAGATAGACTTTTCACGGATAATATCTCCAATTACTAAGTATTTCAAGACATAAGAGTAGTTTATTCTTGCACTTTATTCACAAAGTCCTTTAAATTTTTTTTCATAAATTATACTCATAAAGACATGCAATGAGACTTTTTGTAGCCTTTAAACTTTTAAACAAAATTTATCTCACTTACTTTAGCCTAAGTAGTTAAAACAAAATCAATATGGCTTAGTCTAGCTGATTTTAATTATTCAACACACGATTTTCTAAGGCACACATTACTATTTTCTTTAAAATGCATTAATGCATTTATAATCTTTCTTTAATCAAAATCTATTATAAACATCAATGAAATAGAGATAATAATTTTCTACAAATAAAAACTTAACTAATTAACACACAAAGACACACATTCATGTAATGCACACATAACAAATATGAAAATACTGCAAATGCACACAAAACACATAATGAAAATGTGGTAAACTCAAAATGAAAAGCAACAAAAAATCAATGCTAATTCCCCAAAACTTAAAAGCTATATTATCCTCAATGTAAATAAGATTAAAGTAAAATAAAAGTACTATTCTTATAAAGCTATATGGTCTGTTCATCATCATCCTTATATCCTTCCTCCTGTCCCTTAACTTCTGGTTAGGTTGGCAAGAATTCTAGTGGTATGAGAAATTTCATTGTTAAAGATCCTACATTTAAATCTCAGTTGTTTAACATTTGGGCTAGTGCAATATTGAACTCTATCAAATAGTGCATGAATTTATTCACTTTTTAGCTTTATGCTTGAATTTCTACTATTAATTATTTGACTTTGTCAACTAGTGCATTTGGTCATTGTTGCTCTCTAGGTAGATATCTGGGTTCTGGGTTCTAAATAATGTTTGGTAGGTAAATGATGTCAAATCAAGTGCTTGACTGCTATGGCCTACCTATTAGTGTATGCCTTAAAAATCATTGGTGTTGTCAGTTTCAGGACTTATGATCTTATATAAACTTTTATTTATTAATGAAAGAAATAGTTCTTTATTTACATATATTAGCTGCTTTCTTTATTTTTCACGCAAATAAATAATAAATGTATGTAAATTATCTAGATAATTAGATTTAAATTGTTAAATAAATTATCAAATATATTATTCCTTACGTATGTGGTGTTAAATGGACAACTTTTTCACATAGTATGTATACTAAATACCGCATAATGATATTATTCGATAATATATATAGACTGACAATATATGTATTATCATAAGGGCATTAGTGTGAATTTATACTTAGTGAACTATTTATTAAACAGGATCAAACATCGATAAATCACATAGTATGCATGTAGTTAATGATTTGTCGATAGATGATAATAGTGTGCAATGTAATCCTTTGACTTGAAATATCTGAAATTGAACTTTATATAGCTGGGTATATTTTATATGATGTATATGTGCAGGGCTAATCACGTCTTATACAAGAACCCGGTTTGAGTATGCTTTATTTATATAGATGTTCAATTGACAGTTAAGATAGAATCTGTTGGGTTGACATATTAGGATGAGAATTTTCGTTGTCTCAGTCCGAGTCAAATTCTTAATCAAATGTCGATATAATATCTTAATTATAAGTCTATGGCCACAGCATAATATTGACATATAATCGATGGTTTGAATGAGAATCGAGATTAGAGTTT
>JAWDEX010000018.1:12978151-13000132 GCA_035221805.1 Trichilia hirta | reverse complement strand
ATACGACACTTGGACTCACTGGACTATACTATAACAAGACTACCTATACTTGGATATAACAATTAAAATGTGAATCAAGTATGTACATATATTATATGATGTGGAATGTTACATAATTGAAAAATTATCTAAAATTAAACATCTAATTGTATCACAAACTTACTCCTATTTTCCTTCATGGAAGAGGTTTATAACATTTATACAATTGTTAATTAACGAGACATGCAGCAAGCATATTGAAACAGTCACTTTTTGAGTATGTGTATTGTGTATATGTGTGTGTAATATATTTCGTAACGAGATAGTGTTACTTTGATAAAGCTTATAAAAATGTTAATTTATATATAAAATTATTAATTTATAAATCAAATTATGTAGGCAATTTCAATTTTATTACATTTTTTATAGATAAAGTTTAATATATAAATATATACTTAAATCCCCATTACAATATGACTATCAATCAAAATAAAATATTTATTTTATTTGAACAATAATCAAATCTTTAAAATGCAAATTAAACTATAAAGTTTTACTACATGAAGTTTCTATACTTTAATAATAACATGTATATTTTATTAATCTAATTGAATAACAAATAATACAATACGACAAGAACTAAATAATTACTCAAATTAAAAACTTAAGTACTATACATATTATTATCAAAAATAATAACACTCTCATAATAAATTTAATCTAAATAATATGATAAATAAAACAAATTAATTACATAATTATCACTCGGTTGAATGTATAGGGATTGAATTCTTACATGTAGATCGATTATGACTAGTGCCATGGCATTGTGAACACGTCCTCTTAACAACATCTTCTCTGATGAAAAGAATTTGTTATTTCCTAGGTTAATCTAAAGGCACGTATTGTTTAGGTGGCTTGACACTAATATCCTACAATGCAGATGAACACAACGCAATCAATCTCGTTACCAACTAGATGAATAAGCTCAACATAAACTATTACAAGCTCTTCTGTAATATAGTAATTTAAGCATAAAGAATGATATGATAAACGTAAATGTCAAATTGTCAACAACTTTATTTTTTTTATTATAAGTCAATAGTGTCAAACTTACCTCTATCTTTAACTTCAAACTAAAATTGCGGGATCCACGGTCATTATACAGGACAACGCTATTTAATCATCAATTTTTTTCTATGTCGCTTTAATTAAATGTCTCTCTCTTGAAAAAATTATCTCTCTATACTTATAAAACTATTTTTAAAGCATAGACCTAATATATTCAATCGATAATAAAATTTAGAAAGAGCGTGTATTTCAAAGTAATAAATTCATACTCTCAGTAATATTTATGGTCATTATATTATAACGGCAAAATAAAAATTATGATTTGACTCACTTACGAACTCTGACATCGAACTCTAAGTAATTGACAGCCTCTAAATATATCAACTTCAAAATAGATATATACTCACTCACTCACTCAATAAACTTTTGCAATCAAAAAATATACTTACATGAAAGTATTGGTCTTTTGAGCTCACATCTTGTATTTTACTTTTATATTTTTAGATATGTGATAAGTACAAAAGTCATGGACTGTGTTTATAAAAATTATGTTATTTTCCTTTTCAATACTATTATGTCTATCAAAAATAAACACTAAATCTTCTATCAATCCTATGACATCACAAAATTATTGTCCCAGAAGACAACACCCAAGAGAAAGGTGAATTGGGTATTTTTAAGATTTAAAAAAATTCTAACAAAGTATAACTTTCAAATGATAGAGATAATATGAGATAAATGTAAGCAAATTAAAGAGGTAGAAAGAAGAAGCATACAAAAATTTATTGTAATTTGGCAATGTGTCTACGTTTACTTTTTCGATGAGTCTATACTGAGGTTCAGTTTACTCTTATTTTCAAAGGTCAAGGATAACCCAAATTTTATAACACCTTCTTAATGATGAAGGACAACCTTATAATCTCCTTCTTTTTTATGAATGATAACCTGATAATGTCCTTCTTTTTGGTGAAGAAAAGTTTTATAATTTTATGTATCAGTACTATTCTTGTCTCTAAAAGATAGGGTATTCGATAAATTCTCTAGTTTTAGTATTTTCTCTATAGGATAATGAACTTTGACAGACAGAATATATTCTTGAGAGAATATTCTTGAGCTGCTATAAATACTTCTCAAAATTTTTAGAGAATGATCAAAAAGAAAAATAAAAAGATGCTTCTTATTCTTGTTCTTGTTCTACTTCTCTTGATAGAAAAAATCAAAGCTTTTAAATGATCTTTTCTGCACTCTCAATAGCTCCCTGCCACTTTATTTAATACTGCCTTTAATACTTGTAGACATAACTATTGAAGCTAATTTTTGAGAATGTATCGATAATAGAGAAATATATTAATATTTTTGCCACACTACTCTTTCTGCTTGATTCTAAAAATTTTCTTCTTTAGAGTGTATCAATACATTTTACCAGTATATCGATATATACTAGAAACCTTGTATCAATATGGGATACCTTTTATATCGATACAAAGTTATGATACATTCTTTCAATTTTAAACTTCATAATGTATCTATACATTTGTGTAGGGTATCAATACCTTAGCCTTTTAGTTTTCATCATTTCAATATGGTCTTTAGTCTTTTATCAATATCTTCTGCTTTTTAAATATTTCCATCTTTCTTGAGCTTGATAAAATATATCGATACTTTAACTCATGGTATTAATACTTTAGTTTCGAATATCACTTCATCTTGATCTGCTGTAATTTTAACTTTTAACATTCCTTGAGTTTGATGTCTAACCGTAGACTCTTTGACTTGTTGACATGTATCGATATATTCTTCACAGTACTGCTTCTTTTTTCCTTAGTATCAATCTTTGGACATGTTGAATATTGGTCTTCGATAAAATATATCGATACTTTGATTTTGTGCATTGATACATTGCTTTTTCTTTGTCTATGTTTCGATTTCTTTGGTTATCTATATTGATTCTTTGGTCTTGCTCAATTATGGCCTTTTACAAGATATATTAATACTTTAATTATATGTATCAATACATTGCTGCTTCTATAGATGAGTATCGATCTCTAGGGCTATCTGTATTGATCCTTTGGTCTTAATTTCTTTCCTAGATTATATCAATATTTCTTTGTCAATATAATTAAATATAGATCTATTTAACTGTAAACAATACATTTCTCAACCAGGGCCGTTAGCAAGTGTATGTATCAATTAACAACATCAAGGAAAACTAGCTAGCAGTAAGTATATATATCATTAAAACTAAATCATTATCAATAACTAACTAATACACATTTATTTTGGTTATTATCAAAAAGTTATAGTCAAAAGAAATTTCAATAAAAAAACACTACCACGAAACATAATTCTTCGAATTTGTGACACCAGAAGCAAATGAAAATATTTAACCATTTTTATCAACAACAGCTACCATAAATAATGTTTCTCTATATTTATCTTTTAAAAAAGTTCCATTAATGACTATCATGGGCCGAATATTATTCTAGAATTTTTGAATATATGATCCAATGATATGAAAAAGTACAAGAAGTGATCTTCGTCGTCCGTTTGAAAAGCATTTACTATACCTAAATTTTTTTTCAGTGGCACGTGACATTGTAGTGTGAGTGCCTTAAATAACGCAGTCAAACCTCTAGACACAAGCATCAATACTTTTTTCTTACTATGTTATATCTTAGAGTTCGATAAATGTACTCCTACTCTCTTTAAATGTCATTCTAAATATTTTTTTGCATATAAATTTAGTTGACATCTGTGAACTTATTTTTAATCAATTGGCCAATTAATCGAGTGCTTAGTTATTAATGCCCATCTTGCAATTGATCATTTTGACAACTATGAACTGTAACCATTCTAGTAACTCAAAAATATGTATTATTTCTAACCTTTGTTGTATGGATTCTCCATTAACAGTCATCAACTCTGCACTTTGCCTTAAAACTATCTATAGCTGGCTTGTAAATCATTATTTTAAAGTAGTTTTTTAATGCCATCAAGCTCAATTTATCATGCAGCTCTTACTTCGTATTGAAAATCTGCCTAACACATATTACTTGATCTTATACTCGATAAATCTTCGTTTGGCATGGTTATAACTGGTAAAATGGGAGAAAAATAATTAAAGTATTGATTTGATTCTGATGACTGCATTATTCAAATACTTCTATAAATCTAACCATCAAGGCCTGTATCAATATCTCTTGCATTATTTTTATCTTCTCGAATAAAATTATTATCGCTAAAGTCTAATGAAATGCCATGGTACACTTACTCTTATTCTCTCTGTTGATGATCATAAAGCTCAATAATTGATAGCTCTTCATTTTGTATAGTTAGGGAGTAATGTTCTAAAATCTCAATATTATTTAAATAATATTGCATCTGATCTTGAAATTGTATTGGCATACCAGGAACATAACAAACTGGAGTATTACTTTTACTAAAGAACCTAAACGGTGGTATAAAAACTTTACTAGTTGTATAATGTGACACAATATTTGGTCTACTAGGCTTTGCATCACCAATACATTCAATGGTAACAAACAATGGACAATATCCCTTCATGCTTGTAACATAAATTGAATTATTGATATTGATAAAAGTTCAAAAGCTAAATTCAGTAGTAATATCTGCCCCAATCTAAGGCATCACTAATAATTGTATACTCTCCATAAATGTTATTTTTGCTTTAATTTTGAATTCAGTGAGATTAATCTCATACATCTCATATAACATTTGTATAAATTATTCGTAACTAATATTTGATCTACGCAACACGGCATAATCTATCTATTAGTATATACTTCATTGCCGTTTGAGGTTGGTTGGTTCTCATGAACCTCTATACTGAGTAATAATCGTTAGTGTTCTAGTCATAACTGTAAAAAAAATTCAAAAGAAATTTTAGGTAATCTTATTTAAGATGCAATATACTTAAAAAAAATTAAATCAGGATTAAAAACTGAAAAAATAATTTAAAATTAAATGATACTAAATGAACTTGTGAATTTATTTTTTTATTGGTTTATAACTTAATTAAATATTTTGTTAATATTTATATTTTTTAAAATATATTTTTTAGTATTAATATTTTTTTAATGAATATATTGTAAATAATAATAATATATTAATTATTAATTTAAATTATTAAAAATTTTAAAATTTTTAAAATTATTATTATTCTAGGAAATTCTCTTTCTAGTGTGCTTACACTAGGTAGTAGAAGAACTTCCAAGTAGCAGTACCCTAGAAAATCCTTACACTTTCTACTATAAGTACACTAAGAAATGCTAGTACTTCTAAAGATAATGCATACTTAAAAATATAAGTACTTTTTAGTGAGCATACTCGTAAGCTAATTGAAAATGAACCCAATGGAAAGTATGCTTGAAACTTTGGATGAATTTTTTCTAAAAAATTCTTTTTTTCTTCTAATTTTCTACTTCAAATCTTTCCCTAATCTTTTATAAACAAACATACTTAATTTATTTTATGACCAATAAACTCAAAAAATATCATCATTTATCAATTTTACATATTAATATGTATTCATATTCATTGAAACTCATCAATCAATCGTCAAGTTAAATCCGTACAATCTAATCATAATTATCACTAATAATTTATCTTTAAATTTAATACATCAATAATAATTAATATATTAAATAAAATTAAAAAATAAATCTCAAATTGTTCTTAAGATTTTTACTCGACGATAATGAATTAGGTGAATTTGGTTGAATATTGATATATAATAATAGTTAAGTAAATTTTAGTTAATATATTTTTTATGTGTGAATAATTTTGTCTAAAAGTAATAATACAAGTTATTTTCAAATAAAATTTTAAATAGTAAATTTTGAATTAGCAAAATAAATAGTGGTCAGTTGTTGTTTTTTTAAATCCCTTTTTTCCCCGTAGCTTTCACGCTGAGGCTCCGCAAGCAAGCAAAACAATTGTGGCTTTTGAGCTCTCTCTCTGTATTTTCATATTACAATGATTTTAAATAGCCAAAATCTGTGAACCGTCAATGGAGCCTTCTCCTTAATTACCATCACTATCAAAATACACAACCCATCAAATAGAAGACTGCCATGAACCCAAAAAGAAAAGTGAACAGCCTTACCATATCTTCCACTTTTTATCTTTAGTGGGTCTTCTGTGGATGCACTGTATCTTTGGAAATCATGCCGTCCATGACTCTTTCTCTCCACCTTCCGTTAGGTTGGATTAGATTCCTATATGATAACACACAAAAACAGAAAGTATAGATTTTCACAAGAAAAAATGGTCCTCCTCCTCCTCTTAATTTAATGAACTTTATTTGGCTTTCCTATTTGAATTTTAGTTTCGATTTTGAAATATCACTTGTGACAATGTCACATGCCAATTTATCGACACCACTACTATTTTCTCAATTACTTAAGTAATTTTTTTAATTAATTTTAATGTGTTTTCTTCTTTATTGAATAAGTTTTTATCAGTTAAACCAACTTTTAGTAGACCAACATCCACATGTGATACTTCCTATGGCTAAAAGCTTTTCTATTTTTGAACCATACCATTACTCTTTAACCACATAACTTGCTCATACACATTTTTACTTTAATTTTTCACATGTTAATTCATGTGATTCTACTTTCATCAATTGTCACAATTAGGTTTGATTCATGTGAGCTATCTTGTTTTTGTGAGAGACATTTTTCCCATCTCCCAAATAAATTAAAAAGTGAAATTAAAAACTAGAAACATGAATTTGAAGCTATTACAAGGTCAGAATATTGAAGATATGTGGACCCAAATAAGATATCTGGTCCATCAATGAATTCCATTTCTTCCAAGCACTTGTAGAGGTCTTAATTTCAAGAATCCATGAATATGGTATTGGTGCCACTTGAAAAATAATGTAAGTTTATAAGGTTTTGTGTAATACCCACCTCAAATTATAAACAGTTTTTCAATTCTTGTAGGCCTCTGTTATAATGTTAGTATGTGAAATGAAAAGAAATGTCTTGAATATTTTTGCAAATAAAGAAATCATATTCAAGATCGTCATTGAAAAGTGAAACAATTTGCAAAATTGAATAAGAATTCAATATCATTTTCAAAACTATATGTGTTTTGTTGTAAATATGACGTTAAAGATAAATAACACCTATCATTTCAACAAATCGAAATACTATTTTTATCTTCATAACGTAATATGACTCTTAAATAAGTTGATTGACGTCCAATACTCTTTTTTTTTTTTTTTCAAATAAAATGTCGAGCAAAAAACGAAATTGTTTCCTAAGAATCTATAAATGGGTTGTTAGATTTAGTCGTCGTGGAAGTAGTAGAACAAGAAAATAACAATGGCAAAAAGCAATGGTGCCAATTTATTGGGAGGCTATAAATCTAGAAAGTTTAGGAACTCCACTTTGATAGCAATTATTTTAGGGCATCTCTTTTCTACCCCTCATTTTATTTCTTCCTTTACAATAAGTATGACAAATTCTTTTTCAATCTTCTTTCAACGGTTTTAAATGGGTCAAAAATGCCCTTTGAAGGGACCCGAAAGAAGTGGGTGGGTCCTAAAGAACCAAAATTATGGACCATTGATATATATTTACACATTTTAACCTTATGGGGATGAGGTATTGTATTTGTGATTAGGGATAATAACGAATATTATGTATAACCTTCTTTATTTCACTTGAAAATATATCTAGCACTATCAACAATTTTTCGTTTATATATAAAGTAATTATTGATGTAACATAGGAGATGACATAATATTATTTAATATATAATATTACTTAATAATATCACATTACTTATTCCGTTGATTAAAATATAAATTAAATTTTATATCTTGTTTTTATAAATAAATTATTATCATTAGCATTTTATACTTTCTTTTTTTTCTTTAAAGTGTAAACGCTATATGCCTATTCCTAATCAAAATCCAAATTTTGTTAAATAATCAAATTCATAACAAAATTCAGAAGTTGGTAAAGAATAAAAAATTGGAATAGCACCAAAGAGGAAAAGACGTTTGGGAGTTTTATATGCTCCTATTAATTTCCAAATTTTCCTTTTTTCACACAAAAATAATTTTAAAAAAGTATTCCAATTAAAGCCACATGTGTCTATATATACATTTCTTTTTAATAGATAATGGGCATGTCTTATGTCTTAAACCCCACAATTAATAAAAATTAAATTCTCCTATTAAACAAAAAAGATTGTTTGTCGTTTTAATTCTAAGATGGATATATCTAATATGATAAAGTAAATGATTAGATATAGCGTTAAATATGATACATTGACTTGAACCCATTTGCGTAAAATAATTGAATGTATTTCACAAATAGCCAAAATTTAAAAAAAAAATAACAAAAATATATTTCTCCATTCATTAAGGTTGATAATTTAGGTTTATGCATTTATATTATGAAAAGTATGAAGAGATATTTGAGAGTGACCAAATAAGTCATGGATGAACTTTGACGGCAAGTGGCATGGGATAAGATGTTGAAAGTTTGAATACTAATTTTCTACAATAATGCTTAAAAAAAATATCAATATTAATATCAACATTATTGTCGATAAACGAACATAAATATTATGAAATATATAATTATTGAAGATGATAATATAAAATATGAAAAGATAATTTGTTATATGTATATAAATTCTTGATTTTAAGAATATGTACGTAAATTCAATTTTGTAAATAATAAGTTGTGTCAAACTAATTAATTTTGTAAATAAACATGTAAATTTTTTTTTATTATATAAATTGAAGAATTAACATATTTGCATTTTACATGTTTTATAAATTATTTTTATTATATTTTTAATAAATTATATTATAATACAACAATTGATATTATTTAATTAAAAGTGGGGATTGTTCACTTGGAAATATGGAGATCTCTACATTTTTATATTGTAAAAGTTGAATTGCATTTTCAAGAATCCTACCGTCTAGATATTGTAATTATATTGTACAGTTGCATCACTGTATCCATGCTTTATTATTTATTATTAGAGATCATCTTGTGTTACTTTAATTAATATATATGGTTATTGCTCAACCTTGAAAATCTTCATACAATGTTTACTACGTTAATCCAGTTTGTGGGTAAGGGTCCCACGTACATTTGACCTTAATCACAGCCTTTAATCTTCAATCAATCATTGATAAATTTTACGAGTCCAGTCCCAAAAGTTGGAGTTGATAGCCCAATATTTTAACAGTATTCCCTTTTAAGTTGCCATCGAAATTTAAACGAAGAGTGAAAGGTGGGTTTAATAATAATAATAATAATAATTCATGAGATAAATTGGTGATTTTCACCGGATTAGATGCTTGATAAATAAAAATAAATAAATAAATTATACCTTCGGTTGATAAGCCAAGCCAAGTAATATTAGCGACCCCCAGAGACAAAGAGGTGAGAGCAAACTTACGACTTTGATGAAGAAATCTAACGACCTTGATGTAACCGATCATTTTCCGGACTCAGTAAGACCCACGCGGCGCTTTGTGATTGGGTAGGATAGTCTGATACGTGAGGGTTGGAGGGCCGATAGCCGGGCATTTTTTTGTTTCAATGAACCATATAAAAAAAAATAAAATAAAATAAAAATCTCATCGGCTGTTTTTGATCTTTCGTTATTCTTCTTGATAAGGTCCCACCGCTTTTAGAAGTGAAGTTTGCGTTGCTTCTTAAAAAGTACTTTTGAAATCTCTACCACCACAAACGAAAAAAAAAAAAAAAAAGAAGGCAATTCACTTGAAAAGCCAAACACGGCATTTGGTTGTTCTTGTTGATCTTTCAGGATGCTTTCTTTCATCGTGTAAATATATTGTATTATTTAAAAAAAATTATTAATTGAATTAATTAACTATTTAATTAATCAAAGACCTATCATTAAAAGCTTTTAAATGCAGTGAAGTGAATAGTAAAGTTTACATAAAATTACCCCAATTAGAATTTAAAGATCTATTCTACCTTAGAAAACTTGTTATTAAACTCATGAAATGGATAACACAACGATTAAAGACTAACACATCATCTTAAAATGTATATTATCCTCACTATAAATAAATATATAAATATTATATAAGCATTAGTTTGACTAGAAAATATTTAGTAAATAAAGTATTTATACACTTTCGAGTATTAATAATTTTTTGTTTTAAAAATATTTAAATTTATATTTTTTTTTTTAAAAATTCGATGTAATAATTATTGATTCATCTAAAACTATTGAGAGTTTATCTAAGATATTTATTAGATATGAACATTATTTTAACATTTAATTTATTAAATTTATGTAAGCATAATAAGCAATCAAAAGGACAAGGCTAATGTTCATATATACGTATTATAATTTTTTTAAATTTTTTTGTTAAAATTTTAAAATTTTGTTGTATTTTTAAGTCAAAATTTATAAAAAGAAAGATTATAACAAAAAAATTAGAAATTATAACCCTTAAGATTTAAAAAAAAAAAAAAAAAATTCAGAGTGTGTGATATATCCGAGTGCGCTGTAGCACCACCCCTCTCAAATTTGACAAATTACCCTTGTACGACAAGGAATAAAATGTACTTGCATAAGATAATAATTTGATACCCGTGGAAATATGCTATTATTGTAGGCCAAACCTCTGCCATCAATTGCAACACAGAATATCGAACCCATAGAAAATCGCATGTCGTGGAAAGTTACGTAATCATTTGGGACCGGCAAGAGAACGGAGACTTCCTGCCTCGGGACACCAGGTACACGTAATAATTTTGATAAACACCCGTTTTACGAGATTGGGAAAGAGTGGGCATCTATTGTTTTTATATTGGCTACCGTTTTGTTAACTCACATTGCGTTACCCTTACTTTGCGTCACTTCCACGCTCCGGTCCGGTATTTGCGACACCGTTTTGTTACCTTTCCGTTTGGATAATTATCTATATCAAAATTCAAACAATTTTCTTGTGTTCGGGGTTAATTCGAAAATTATGCGACATGAAAATATTTGGTATGGATAATGATTGTGTTTCTAAGATTATATATATTATCATTTATTATATTTATTTTATATTATTAGTAATTAAAATATTTTATCGCATCTATTTATCTATAATAATTTATATAAAAAATTGTACCTTTAATAATTAAACCACTCTTTTTTATTATGAAAATTTAAAACTTTTGTAATATAATTATAATTTTTTATTTGGCATTTTTTTAAATTTACAATAAATAAATTAAATATCTCACAAATTTAATGTGATTATGATGCAAAATTAGCACTCATACTTTTTCATACAAATATTTAATTATATGAAATATAAAATTTGTATGTGAACATAAATTTAATGTTAAACGAGAGTTATGTACAAATTTAATTCACAGTTGCAAATTAGAACACTAGTTATGAATCAATCCAGACTCGAATTTGATTAAAAAAAAAATTATATTAATCAAAAATAATATTATTTGATATTTTGTTAAATATAATTAATTATCAATTAAGAAAATAAAATCTAATAAATAGTCTTGTTAAGTCATATACAAATTTAATTAAAAAATTAGAATATCAATCATTATGTAATAAAATAAAATACCTTTTTTTAAAAATAATATTAAAGATATGAATTTCGTATATAAATTAATATAACATTTTTAATGATTATAAAAATTTTATATTTTTATTAATTAACAATAATTAAAATATTAATTTATACGTAAAAATTTATATATTTATCGTTTCTTTTTTTTTTTTTTTAATAAGGTGAACGTGTGTGGCTATTAAGAGTCAATTAGAGTAAACAATTAATGACTCTCTATTTTTACACTTGGAAAAATAATTCGTCACGTCACGCCACATGCTACAAAAGAAGATCAATTTGTGTCATCATCCTATTGTCATACATCCTATAGTCTATGTACATGCGTAAAACAGTACACTATATGACTATGATTTAATAAATATTTTATTTTTTGAAAGAAAATAAAAAAAATCAATATAAAATTATCAACGTATATGATCATGACACGTTACGACAACGAATTCATTGGAATTTCATTAATTCATAATCATAATTGTCATCGTATATGAACAAATCCATTTGACATGACGCAACATACGGGATCATTAGGGTAAAGCAAAGCGTGCAGTTCGCTCCAAAAACTGTGGCGCGTGGTAATAGAAACAGCATAAAGTGAGAGCAAAGTGGGTCCTACTAATTCACAGGCTCTCTTGAGTCCGGTGATGACTAATATAAAAGCAACAACTGCGGCTTCAGTGGCTTAATTCAAGCTTTATTTCTCTCTTTTCTCATCCTACTTAAAAAAAAAGAAGACTCAAAACCAAAACGATATTCAATGCTCCTACAAATTCTCTTCTGTTAGACTTTTATACCTAGCAGTAACCATTTTCTTCTTCGATTTTTGAGGCTCTGAGAATTTTTATTTTCTTTATTTATTTTTTATAAAAACCTGAAGATTTTCACATATATAAATCCTTCAGCCTAAGAAACTCATCTTACTTCGTTTGGAGCTTCGACGATGGGCGGGGATAAAGGCATCAGCCTGGAGGAAATAAAAAACGAGTCCGTTGATCTGGTATTTCCTTTCTTTTCGTTCTCTCTTTTTGCTTGTTTCCAGAGAAAAATGTTTCAGGAAAACAAAAAACAAACCTTAGAATACATGCAAGAGAAAAAACACAGAAAATAAATTTCCTTTTATACGGTTTGTGTGTGTTTTTGTTTTGTTGAAACATTTGAATGACTCCGCACTCAGTCTCAACAAGTATTTCATTTCGGAACGTTCTGGAGAGGTCTTTGTTTCGAGCTTTTGAGTGAAACAGGGCCGGTTTCATTTTCCTGAAATTTCTTCACGTCAAAGAAACCGTTTTTCGTTATATTGAAGGATCAGTATTCCAACGCTTAGTATTTTCTTGTTATGCTAATATATTTTCTTTTTTCTTTTTAATTTTAAATTATTTTTGTTATAAAATTCTGGGCTACCCAACGCCTCTTCATATCTTTGGTCGGGACACAGCAGTATAACGATTTTATCTTACTTTCGCACGTCCCATTCCTTTTGGTCAATTACTGTGGCGGAAGAGTTCTATCTGTTCATAGTTTCATATCCTGTTACAAGGACGGTGACGGTAGTGGCAGCGTAATTTTTTTAACCGTCTTTCTCCGATGATCTTGTGATATTGAGAGGCCGAAAAGTTTTACTCTGACGTGGATGGTCCAGATTTTATTATTATATAAGTAATTATTTATTAAACTTAATTTTAATAGTAATTAAATATCTTATACCATAAAAGGCGTTGCGTGGCTATGCGTTTTGTGCGTTTTTGTGAATGACGAGCGCCCAATCACATGGATTGCACAAGTGACATGACGTTCGACGACGCAAATTAGTTGGTTCTCTTTATTTGTCGCGGATCACGCGCTCAGAAACTGAGAATGTAACGAAAAATATTTATTTATTTTTCAATTTGTTTAGAATTATTTTTTTAGGAACAATAACCATAGTAGTTCGTATTTAGTATTGGTACGTGCGTCGTTTTGGATCTGCAAATTTTTTAGTTTTAATTTTTATTAATTCGTAGTAGTTTGTATTCAGTACTTTTCCGTATCTTTTTCCATCGTATACTGGTGCTGAGAGAACTATCCGTGGTACTTTATTCTGTCTGTCATGTAATTTGCACCCATTTAATTTTATAAGACGATAGAGCATCAAATTCCATTCTACGAGATGGTATCGTATTCCATCAGATTTTTTTTTTATTCTATTCTATTCTGTCCTTTTCTTTTCTTCTTATTTTATTAATTTTAAATTATCTAAGGGATAGATAGAAGACATATTTGCCTTTTGTGTCGTCCTCTGTTGACGGGTACGAGTTTCAACAAATGATACGAGCTTGAGTTGGGTTGATTGCAACGGCTATGAACTTGAACTTAGGCAACGAATTTTAAGCTGAACTTGAACTTGGGTAACGACTCTGTATGTTGAATTTTAAGCTGAACTTGAACTTAAGCTCAATGATTCTAAAGCCAGAAAGTGCTAGTTAAAATGGAAAATTATTAACAAATAACAAATCAAGAGATTAAGCTTATTTGATGTACTTAACAAATTAATTTAATAATTAAATTGATTGGACTCAGTTTGGTCAACTTGATTCATAGGCTTACAAAATCTGTTTGATTGATTATAAAACTCCGAAACTCTAGTGAAACACTTCTCCAATTATCGTAACTGGTGGGGAGCTGAGGATTTCGTGTTGAAGTAGGTGAAGATTGTAGGCATGTATAAAACTGCTTTATTGAAGGCATAATTGTGGCAATTTTCATGTAAATTGCAGAGTGGTGCTCTCCAATTGCGTGGGGTAGTTGGTATTGTGTTAATTATTGGAAGATTGCCATGGTTGATCTTAGTTGATGTAAATTCAGAGCAAGACACTCTAAACTTCCGTAAGACGCATCATTAGTAATCTCTGATGTTTTGCTTACAGGAACGGATTCCCATAGAGGAAGTATTTGAGCAACTGAAATGTACAAGAGAAGGTCTGAGCTCGGAGGAAGGAGCCAACCGGCTTCAAGTTTTTGGCCCGAACAAACTAGAAGAGAAAAAGGTCAATTTCTTAATCGTTTCACATAGTTGGTAGTTACTACTATTGATTTTCTTGTATATTTAATTAACATTTTTGCAAATGTTGATTTTTTATGTTCTCCTAACAGGAAAGCAAATTTCTCAAGTTTTTGGGATTTATGTGGAACCCTTTGTCATGGGTCATGGAAGCTGCTGCCATTATGGCTATAGCCCTGGCAAATGGTGGTGGAAAGCCCCCGGACTGGCAGGACTTTGTTGGTATCATTGTCCTGTTGGTTATCAACTCCACAATCAGTTTTATTGAAGAAAATAACGCTGGCAACGCTGCAGCAGCCCTCATGGCTAACCTGGCTCCCAAAACTAAGGTGACGCCAAACTTCAAAATATCACCACATATTTCATAGTTTTTTATTTTTATTTTTTCAGGAATATGATCTCTGATTTTTGTACTGACACAACGTAGGTTCTGAGAGACGGGCGATGGAGCGAGCAAGATGCTTCAATTTTGGTTCCAGGAGATGTTATCAGCATTAAATTGGGAGATATAGTTCCTGCTGATGCTCGTCTCCTTGAGGGTGATCCCTTGAAGATTGATCAATCTGCTCTTACTGGAGAATCTCTGCCTGTCACTAAGAATCCATATGATGAAGTATTCTCTGGTTCAACGTGTAAACAAGGTGAAATAGAAGCAGTTGTTATTGCCACTGGAGTGCACACCTTTTTCGGTAAAGCTGCCCATCTTGTGGACAGCACCAACCAGGTTGGACATTTCCAGAAGGTTCTGACTGCAATTGGTAATTTCTGTATTTGCTCCATTGCTGTTGGAATACTTGCAGAGATCATAATCATGTACCCAGTTCAACATCGCAAGTACAGGGATGGAATTGACAATTTGCTAGTTCTCTTGATTGGAGGAATTCCGATTGCTATGCCAACTGTTTTGTCTGTCACCATGGCCATTGGCTCCCACAGGCTCTCTCAACAGGGTGCCATCACCAAGAGAATGACTGCCATTGAGGAAATGGCAGGTATGGATGTTCTATGCAGTGACAAGACAGGGACTCTCACGCTAAACAAGCTGACTGTCGACAGAAACCTGATTGAAGTTTTTGCGAAGGGTGTGGAGAAAGAACATGTTATCCTTCTCGCAGCAAGAGCTTCAAGGACGGAAAATCAAGATGCCATTGATGCTGCAATTGTAGGCATGCTTGCAGATCCAAAGGAGGTACACTCTAACTTTCTTTTCTCTTCCTTTCCTACATTAGTTTGCAGTTGATGTGTAGGATCTGACTTATATGTACTATCAATTATTCAACAGGCAAGAGCTGGTATCAGAGAAGTTCATTTCCTCCCTTTCAACCCCGTAGACAAGAGGACTGCTCTGACATACATTGATTCTGATGGAAATTGGCATCGTGCTAGCAAAGGTGCACCAGAGCAGGTATTAATCTATTCCTTGCTGTGTCATATGAAGTGTGAATGTCGTAGATAGTTACAAGTTATGTTGTTTTTCATGATTAAAACCAGATATTGGACCTCTGCAATTGCAAGGAAGATGTTAGGAAAAGGGCTCATTCAGTGATTGACAAGTTTGCTGAACGAGGACTACGTTCTTTGGCTGTTGCAAGACAGGTCTAAAACTTCTTACCTTTTCTTCCAGTGCTCGATATATGATTTGATAAACAGTTCTTAACATATGTCCCTTGCGAAAATTTCTGCAGGAAATACCTGAGAAAACAAAAGAGAGTCCCGGAGCACCATGGCAGTGTGTTGGTTTGTTGCCTCTTTTTGATCCCCCCAGACATGACAGTGCTGAAACCATCCGAAGAGCTCTCAATCTTGGCGTGAACGTCAAGATGATTACAGGTAGATTTTGTTTATTACTGTCTCCAATATCTTGCATTTTATATCCATTCTTCTTAATGATCTTACATTTGCATATTGTGACTAGGGGATCAACTTGCTATCGGCAAGGAAACTGGTCGTAGGCTTGGAATGGGAACAAATATGTATCCATCTTCATCTTTGCTTGGCCAGGACAAGGATGCTTCCATTGCTGCCCTCCCTGTGGATGAGTTGATTGAGAAGGCTGATGGATTTGCTGGAGTGTTTCCAGGTGAAGTTAGTTGTTATATTTCTTAATATACGTCATCGTAACTGTGCATAATTCTACTCATGCTTGTCTCAGTTAGCATTATTGATATAAACAGAGTCTTGCAAATAAAATTTTAGGACAGTAACTTTGTAAGGTACTTAATTTTTTTTTCCTATACAGAGCACAAATACGAAATTGTTAAGAGGCTGCAGGAGAGGAAACACATATGTGGCATGACCGGAGACGGTGTTAATGATGCCCCTGCTCTGAAGAAAGCAGATATCGGAATTGCTGTTGCTGATGCTACAGATGCTGCCAGAAGTGCTTCTGACATTGTCCTTACTGAACCTGGACTCAGTGTTATTATAAGTGCAGTGCTGACCAGCCGGGCTATTTTCCAAAGGATGAAGAACTACACTGTTAGTTGCATTCTTAACTTTCTCTTTTCACCCGTTGTCCAGTTTGAAGATTCTCTGTTTTTCTCAGCTGCTAATCTTGTTTTATTTTACTTTTATCTTCTCAGATATATGCTGTTTCAATTACCATCCGTATTGTGGTAAGTTTGCTTAACATATTTCAGTGATGTTTGTGCTGTTATTAAACTGTTCTTGCCATAGATTTTAATCATTTATCTTCATTATGTAAATTGCAGCTCGGATTTATGCTTATTGCGTTGATCTGGAAGTTTGACTTCTCCCCATTCATGGTTCTAATTATTGCCATCTTAAATGACGGTAAGATCATCTTCAGTGAACCAATATGTCACTGCATGCTCATAATCCGACTTTGTATGATTTAGAAGACCCAGAGTCTGATTTTGTGCATCATTTTAGGAACAATCATGACAATTTCAAAGGATCGTGTCAAGCCATCTCCTCAACCAGACAGCTGGAAACTGAAAGAGATTTTCACTACTGGCGTTGTTCTTGGAAGTTACTTGGCAATCATGACTGTAATATTCTTTTGGGCAATGAGGAAGACTGACTTTTTCTCTGTAAGACAAGTCATATACAAAATTCAAACACAACAATAACATAATTTTATCCATTATATTTGCATTAATCTTGTGATTATGTTCGTTTATCATTTTATAATGCAGGATGCTTTTGGTGTAAGATCATTAAGAGGTAGACCTAATGAGATGATGGCAGCTTTATACTTGCAAGTCAGTATTATTAGCCAGGCCCTTATTTTTGTCACAAGGTCCCGCAGTTGGTCCTTCACTGAGCGCCCTGGACTTCTCTTAGTAACAGCATTTGTTATTGCACAACTTGTAAGAGTTCATTTTGATATACTAACCTTTTATATTACCATTTGTATGAAACTTAGTCTTGTGATACAGCATCACTCTGGAAACTTTGCCATGTGCATTCAGATTCTTTTTCGGTGAATGTTGAAAATTTTGTATATTAAACTTTCATGTACTAAACACAACTATAATTTTCGTTCTCACCAGGTGGCAACTTTCATAGCAGTCTACGCAAACTGGAGTTTTGCCCGGATAAAGGGTGCTGGCTGGGGTTGGGCAGGTGTAATCTGGCTATACAGTCTGGTAACATATATTCCTCTTGACGTACTCAAGTTCGGAATCCGCTACATCCTGAGTGGGAAAGCTTGGGATACTCTCTTGGAGAACAAGGTAAGATTCTATCCGGTTCTAAAATTCAAGACGTTTTTGTCTCTGGCTGGTCTATTTCTACTTCTGTTAATTTTTCTGATTCATTTGCTCCTGTAATCAATAGACTGCTTTTACCACCAAGAAAGACTATGGAAAAGAAGAAAGAGAGGCACAATGGGCTGCTGCACAGAGGACTTTGCATGGACTTCAACCACCTGAAACAAGCAACCTTTTCTCTGACAAGAGTAGTTACAGGGAGCTTTCAGAGATCGCTGAGAAAGCCAAGAGACGCGCTGAGGTGGCAAGGTATGACCGTTATTTTGGTTATTATGTTATCATGGATGTACAATGGATAGCTATTGTTTGGATAGGCTAAACTGACCATTATTACTGATGCTAGAATATTTCAGCAGATAAACTTACATATTTTAGTCTTGTTTAAGGGTGCTCAGAATTTTGGCTATTTCATATATTTTTTTCTTGTTGATTATAAAGAAGTAGCAAGCTTATTGCAATTTCATTTATTTTGTTCCAGGTTGAGGGAGTTGCATACTCTGAAAGGACATGTTGAATCCGTGGTGAAGCTGAAAGGACTTGATATTGATACGATTCAACAACACTATACTGTTTAATCAAAGTCTGAGAGAAATCAAAGCAAATGATGTTTTCCCATCAACAAAGCAACAGCTGAAGATTATAATGACGAAGAAGAATACTAATGAAAAATCACACGGTGATAATTCCTCTTTCTTGCGATGAAAAATTATTAGATTTTGTTTACTTTTTGATTGTTGTCTTCTGTTTGAACGACGTGCATCCAAGTGGGAAATGAACTGTTGTCTTTTTTCAAAACCCGAATACCATAACTTGCACAGCTTTTTGATAATCATCATCTGGACATCTTCATATTGATTTGCTTAGTTTCTTCCTTGTGCTACCCATTTTCGCTTTAGGTTCTTAAAATAAGAAAGGTTATAAAATACTTGGTAGTCCAGCACTTCTGCTAAATAAATATTGAATTCTCATTGAGTTATGGTAATTAAGTCTTTAGTGATTTACATGAAACTGAACATTTGAAGAAATGACTGTTGTTCCGAAAGTATAAATGTTCTAAGTATTAAATATTAATATAAAAATATGTTTAAATCATGTTAAAAATAAAAGTAAGCAAACAAAACACTTTTTGAACGAACTTTGAAAGCATAAAAAGCACCACCATGTCATAATAGAAGTTTCTGGTCCAAATTGGGATTGGGAAAGAAATAAACATAAAAGAGCCCACGGGATTCCATTGCTTCTAATTATGTCGTTTTCATATGCAATTAATTACACATAATTGGCTATGTAACGATGTTCTTTCTTACATCGAGCAAACAATTTCTGAAAAACGTCTAGAAAAGATTGGAATACAGTTGATTTGATGAACTTGGACAACTTAAAACTTTCGCTACCAACTCCGGTAAGATCTAGACTGGCATTTTGATCTCATGAATCATATGATCACAGAAACTGATGGTTAAAATTAAATAAAAAAAGAAAAGGAAGCCATCCCAGTAACCATATATGATTTTTTCTATTAGAAGTACAATAATGTCGTACATAACTTGTTAATTACATATGTTAGGATAGACTGACAAGTAGGTAAAAAAATTGCCAATTAAGCTGTAAATAATTGATTTGATCCAGCCTATCTTCTATACAGCAGAAAAGCTAAGAGCTTGTGAAGTAGTACTAACTGAAGCTTCTATGCTGAAATATTTGCTGAAGAGCTTGAGGCAGATTTAATACAATCTCAGCGTATGCTGCAATGGAGAATCCAGAAGAAAAGGCAGAAAAGGAAATTAAACATATTAATATGAAGAAAATTACATGAAAAGATTCACTTTATACTTGAAAACTTTCTAGATAAATATATTTAATACAAATTATGGATTTTTTTATTTTTAAATTGTATCTTGTTTGCCTCGTTTTTCTGAGACAGACTTCTGAATCAAAAATCTTATTTGATGGCAAACACTTTGATGGTTAAGAAACTTAGTATTCTGACTGAAAAATAACTACCTTCTGGTAAGCTCATGGCCCGTAATGCCTCCTCCGCATAAGTTAGGCGACCTGGACTTGGGGCAGTGATGCTATCTTTCTTGAATTGGGATGTTGGCCATGCCAACACTCTGACTCGAGTTGGAAGCACAGAGACAAGATCTGCATATCTAAGACATACAGTTATCTTGCTGCAAAAAGAAAAAGGCACAGTTAAAAGGGCGGCTTACGAATATTTAGCTTCAATGATAACATATATATTCTTCACCATGATAAGAATAACCGAATTCCATTTCTAAGGGAAACTGTCACTTGATTATTCAGTTCTGTGACTTTCATAAGTGCTGCAATCGTACTATAAGATGACATGCATAGAGAGTCAAACGTGTATTCTCTTCTTTTTTCTTTTTGGACATTTTCAAATTAACATTACAAAAAATGCAGCCATCACAATTTTATCTTCCAATATAGAAAGTAAATAAATTAATTACTACATATTTAAACAATATTGATGCTATCACTCACTAAACATTGTAGATCAAGGAAACATTGTAGATCAAGGCGTGAAATGTACCAACCAATCAGAATCATCTACTACAAATTCAATCATGTGGTAGGGAAGGCTGTGATACAGCTCTCCTATCTGATTTCCATACAGCTCCTTGATTAGGCGAACCTGCATGCAATTAGGAAAAATCAAAGTGAGAAAGATTGAGTTTGCTCTTAATCGCAAGGCATGCATTGGAGAAAGACATAATGACTTGGGAAATCAAAATTCTACTAATTTGCCAAAAAAAAATCCATCTTATGCATGGCTTTTCTTTTGAGTATACCAAGTTTTCCAAAGTCAAGCTTCACCATTTTGGTTGCTTTTTATCTTTTATCTGAATCTAATCAACTGGATCAATATAAAGATGAACATACACAAAGTCCCTCCGAACAATTAAGATTCATTCTAATATTTCCTCCCTAACAAATGAATTCGGTGCTCCTGTCGAATTTCACGGAACTCATACTATTGACATTGACATCATAAACAGACAAGATTCTAAGCTCAGCCTATCTTAAGCAAATTTTTGCATATATCGCATTATTGTCATCTGTTCTCCTAGAAAAATAGCTGAAACTGCAAAAATTCTGCAAATTGACACCCCTAGCACCAAACAATAACTTAACTAAACTGTATATGCATAGAAACAATTTACCTGTTCTCGTCTATCTACATAAGCCTGCAGAAGTTCTCCAACATGATCTATGAATCTCTGTCAACAAGTCATGAAGAGCAATATTTTGAAATGTATCAACTAAAATGTATTAAGTCAGGCAACCAACCTTACCATAGCATTGGAGGAAAGAAGATCAATTTCTACTTCTCGTACTGGCAGAAAGAAAGGAATTGTGTGTTCAAGGACAGTCATCTTTTCAAGGAATGATTTGCTCTCAAGCACACAGTGGTACATCTCACAAGGTTCTCCTGCAGAATCATCAAATTTAGAATCAGATTCCAAATTGCTTACAATGAAGGATCATCTCTACCACAACATCCTATAGATATA
>JAWDEX010000018.1:12955570-12978051 GCA_035221805.1 Trichilia hirta | reverse complement strand
CTTTTATCTCCCCAGATATATGCTGTTTCAATTACCATCCGTATTGTTGTAAGTATACTAAACATATTTCAGCATATTTCAGTGATGTTTGTGCTATTATTAAACTGTTCTTGCCATAGATTTTAATCATTTATTTTCCTTGTGCCAATTTGCAGCTTGGATTTATGCTTATTGCGTTGATCTGGAAGTTTGACTTCTCCCCATTCATGGTTCTGATTATTGCCATCTTAAATGACGGTAAGATCATCTAAAATTAACCAATATGTCACTATATGCTCGTAACAAAACTTTTTGTGACTTACATGATCAAGAGTCTGATTCTGTGCATCATTTTAGGAACAATCATGACAATTTCAAAGGATCGCGTCAAGCCGTCTCCCCAACCAGACAGCTGGAAACTGAAAGAGATTTTTACTACAGGCATAGTCCTTGGAAGTTACCTGGCAATAATGACTGTAATATTCTTTTGGGCAATGAGGAAGACTGACTTTTTCTCGGTAAGACCAGGCGCATACAAAAATGAAACACAAAAATAACATAATTTTATCCACTATTTTTGCACGTATCTTATAAATATGTTCGTTTATTATTTTAATGCAGGATGCCTTTGGTGTAAGATCGTTAAGAGAGAGAGATGATGAGATGATGGCGGCTTTATACTTGCAAGTCAGTATTATTAGCCAGGCCCTTATTTTCGTCACAAGGTCCCGCAGCTGGTCCTTCATTGAACGCCCTGGACTTCTCTTAGCCACAGCATTTGTGATTGCACAACTTGTAAGAGTTCATTTAGATTTACTGAACTTTTATATTACCATTTATATGAAGCTTAGTCTAGTGATACATCATACACTGCATACTTTTTGCCATGTGCATTCAGATTCTTTTGCGATGGATGTTGACGATTTTGTAAATTAAATTTTGATGCACAAAACACAACCGCAATTTTCTTTCTCGCCAGGTGGCAACTTTCATAGCAGTGTATGCAAACTGGAGTTTTGCAAAGATAAAGGGTGCTGGCTGGGGCTGGGCAGGTGTAATCTGGCTATACAGTCTGGTAACTTATATTCCCCTTGACATACTCAAGTTCGGAATCCGCTACATCCTGAGTGGGAAAGCTTGGGATACTCTCCTGGAGAACAAGGTAAGATTCTACACATTCTTCTAAAATTCAGGACAATTTTGTCTATGATTGGTGTATGTTTAATTCTGTTTCTGATTCAACTGCTCCTGTAATCAATAGACTGCTTTTACCACCAAGAAAGACTATGGAAAAGAAGAAAGAGAGGCCCAGTGGGCTGCTGCACAGAGGACTTTGCACGGCCTTCAACCACCCGAAACAAGCAATCTTTTCTCTGACAAGAATGGTTACAGGGAGCTTTCAGAGATTGCTGAACAAGCTAAGAGACGCGCTGAGGTGGCAAGGTGTGACCGTTATTTTAGTTATTATGTTGTCATGGATGTACACTTATCATTGTTGCCTGTGCCGGAATATTTCACCGGATAACGTCGATGTAATTTCATGTTTTGTTTTTCATTTATTTTGTTTCAGGCTGAGGGAATTGAATACCCTGAAAGGACATGTTGAATCCGTGGTGAAGCTGAAGGGACTTGATATTGATACGATTCAGCAACATTATACTGTTTAAATCAAAGTCTGAGAGAAATCGAAGCAAATCGTGTTCCCCATCTACAAAGCAACAGTTGAAAATTATGATGACGAAGAAGAAAGGCTAATGAAAAATCAAATCCCTTTTTTCTTTCTCTAGCTTTAGGGTGATGATTTTTCTTTCTTGGGATGAAAAACTATTAGATTTGCGTCCTTATTGATCGTCGTCTTTCTGTTTGTTCTACGCTCTTCTAGGGGGAAATGAACCGTCATCTTTTTAAGAGCACAAGTAAACATAACTTGCACAGTTTTTTGATAATCATCGTGTGGACGGACATCTTCATACCCATTGTCCAGTTTCTTCCTTGTGTGCTACCCATTTTCACTTTGGGTTATTAAAATAAGACAGTTATAAAAACTCGTAAAGCAGAGTCTTTTGTAATTTAAATGAAATTGAACATTTGAAGAAACGTCTAAAGTTCTGAAAGTGCAAAATTTCTAACTTTTAGATATTAATATAAAATTTTTTTAAATCATATTATAAATAAACGTAAGCAAATACTTTTTTAAATTATTTTAAAAACATAATAGTAGTATAATATCATATGAAGCTTCTGATCTAAATCAGGTTTGGAAAAGAAGAAAACCAAGGACAGACCATGAGATTTCGTTGCTTCTAAGCATGTCGTTTCCTTTTGCAAACAATTACGATGCAACAATGTGCGTTTCTTAGATCAAGCAATCTCTAGAAAACCTAAAGAAAAGATTAGAAGAGAGTTGATGAACTTGAACTTAAAAACTTTTGCTACCAATTCCTGTAAGATCTTTGCTCTCATGAATCAAAAGATCACATAAATTGATAGTTAAAATTAATTTAAAAAAAGAAAAGAAAAGAAAGGGGTGCCTTCCCATGAATCATATATGATTTTGTCTACCAGAAATACAACGCCGCCATACATAACTAATTAATTACATATATTAGGATAGATTGGCGGGTAAACAAAATGCCACTTAAGCCGTCAATAACTGATTTGATCAAGTATATATTCTTTTCTGCACAAAAGCTAATAGCTTGTGAAGTAGTACTAACTGGAGCTTCTAGGCTGAAATATTTGCTGAAGGGCTTGTAGCAGATTTAATACAATCTCCGCATATGCTTCAAATGAGAATAGAGAAAAAGGCCAGAAAGGAAATTAAACATATTAATATGAAGACAGTTACATGTAACTGATTCACTTTAGATTTGAATGCTTTCTAAATAAATAAATTCAATAGAAATTATGGATTTTTTTTTTTTTTTATAACTTGTATTTGGTTTGCCTTGTTTTTCTGAGACTTAATTCTGAATCAAAAATCTTATTTGATGGTAAACACTGAGATGGTTGAGAAACTTAGGATTCTGAATAAGAACTAGCTACCTTCTGGTAAGCTCATGGTTCGTAATGCCTCCTCCGCATAAGTTAGGCGAGCTGGACTTGGGGCAGTGATGCTATCTCTCTTGAATTGGGATGTCGGCCATGCCAAAACCCTGACTCGAGTCGGAAGCACAGAGACAAGATCTGCATACCTAAGACATACAGTTATCTTGCTGCAAAAAGAAACAGACACAGTTAAAAGAGTGACTTATGAATATTAAGCTTCAATGATAACGTATATATTCTTCACCGATATAAGAATCACTGAATTCCATTTCTAAGGGGAATTGGCTCTTGATTATTCAGTTCTGTGACTTCAATAAGGATTGCAATCATACTATAAGAAGATATGCATAAAGAGTCAAAAATGTCTTCTCTCTCCACTTTTTTCTTTTTGGACATTTTCGAATTAGTATTACAAAAAATGCAGCCATCATGGTTTTATCTTACAAGATAGAAAGCAAATAAATTAATTAATAAACGTTTAGCTCATAATGATGCTATTGCTCACTAAACATTGTGGATCAAGGCATGAAATGTACCAACCAATCAGAATCATCTACTACAAATTCAATCATGTGGTAGGGAAGGCTGTGATACAGCTCTCCTATCTGATTTCCATACAGCTCCTTGATTAGCCGAACCTGCATGCAATTAGGAAAATCAAAGTGAGACAGATTAAGTTTGCTTGTAATCACAAGAAGCCAGGCATTGGAGAAAGATACACTAATTTGCCAAAAAAATTCCATCTTATGCATGGCTTCTCTTTTAAGCCATACCATGGTTTCCAAAATTGAACTCCACCATTTTGGTTGCTTTTTATCTTTGATCTAAATCTAATCAACTGAATCAATATACAAAGTCCCTCCAACAATAAAGATTCATTCCAACAATTCCTTCCTAACAAATGAGTTTGGTGCTCCCGTCTATTCTCACGGACATTGTACTATTGACATCATAAACAGACAAGGTTTTAAGCTCATCCCTCTTTGCATATATTGCATTATCATCATCCTTTCTCCCAGAAAAATAGCTCGAAGTGCACAAATTTTGCAAATCGATGCCCCTAGCAGTAAATTATAATTTAATTAAAATGTATACGTATACAAACAACTTACCTGTTCTCGTCTATCTACATAAGCCTGCAGTAGTTCTCCAACATGATCTATGAATCTCTGTCAATAAATCATGAAGAGCAAGATTCTGAAAGGGTCAGTTACCACAATAGCATCAACTAAAAGGCATTAAGTCAGGCAACCAACCTTACCATAGCATTGGAGGAAAGAAGATCATTTTCTGCTTCTCGTACTGGCAGAAAAAAAGGAATTGTGTGTTCAAGGACAGTCATCTTTTCAAGGAATGACTTGCTCTCAAGCACACAGTGGTACATCTCACAAGGTTCTCCTGCAGAATCATCAAAGTTAGAATCAGCTTCCCAATTGCTCGCAGCCAAGGATCATCTCTACCACAAGATCATATAATTATAAAAACTCGGAATAAATTCAAACATTGAGGGCTGCTTCAGTTACTATTTAAAAATAGTTTTCAAAAATAAAACACTATTAAAAATTAAAGTAGTATTTATTATATTTTAATATTTAAATACAATATCCAAAAATTATTTTCAAATTTAAAATTTTAAGAAGATACGTTCAATGAATAGAAAAAAATATTTGTGAATAGAGTTTCAGTCTAACTAAATGAAAGACTCTGAAAACGATAATTTATCGTTTTTCAATTTTACAATAGACATTAGAATTGTATTCAAAAACAGTTTCTAATAACGAAAGTCGCCAAATGCATTTTCAGTGTCAACTTTTGAAAACAACACTACCAAACATGTTTTCTCCGTATTTTTTGCATCCCTTGTTTTTGAAAACTCATAACTGTATTTAAATTCTATATCAAATGGGCCTCGAGTTTTTCTTATGAATCAAAATCCTAAGCATCAAAAATAACACCACAGGAAGGAGCAGAAACAACTTCTTACTGTTTGGTTAAGAAAAGTAAATTCTATGGATTACGGACAAGAAGTAAGGTTCACAAAAGTCCAAGTTGTTAGCTGCCACATAGCAGTCCTTCAACAAAGAAATATCCACTAAACATCAAGTATTGAGGAATAAGATCAATAACATTTCAGTATGGAAAAGAGAAAATCATTTATAAGTCCAAAAAAGAAAAAAGAGTCCGGGTATGCCTTTCCACCAAGAAACCTGGCCCATAACAGAAATGGCACTACATGTTACCCATACACAAGGCAGAGAGAAAGAGAAAATACTGTATTCAAAGGGGCATAATAAATTGTTACACAATTTATGTCAACCATCCTATTATGCTACTTAAGAAAGAAAGGATCAATCGAATCCCTTTAATCCCCTTCAACTCACCCTCAAAAACGAAAGTATTTCTAGGTTTCACAAATAAATTATTGTGTGCGAGCTCTTGCCTTTGTAAAATTAAAATGAAATATATAGCCATCTAGAGAAAAGCCACTCCAGAGAGAGAAGGAAAGAGAATTCAGGTTATTAACCCAGCTCAAATAAAACAGCAGTCCACCACAAAATTAGATGATAAGCTTACAGGAGTACCTGCAAAAGATGTCTCATATTGTATGCCTATTCTTGCCCCTTCCAAACAACAAATCACCTGTTCATCAAAAAGTAGCTAACATTAAAAAATATCAATGCCAATAGTAGAATCAAACAATGACTGCTTCACAGATTATTTTGCATTTAGAAGCATTAAAATGCAAAATAATAGTCAAGCATATTAATTTTCATATTTATGTAAGCTTTAAGCTTGAAAACTATCTTCGTAATTCGCAAGTTTAACTTGGTGTAGAGTAGACCAGCATCTACAGTTAGCATTTTCTTTTTCCCGCTTAAATGCTAATATACCAGAGTTTATGTCCTGAATCTAGAAATTTCCATCCCAATTAACATAGAGCTTTGACTATACCCAACTATTTATCTGTTTCTATTTCAATTGCTCTGCCACCAGATCATCCCCCATCACCAGTTCCACCACCCAACTAGGTGCTCCCCAAAATTTTAAACCGTACATATTTTCCAAACTATGGACTAAAATCAAGAAATGATAAATATTACCAACTCTTAGGCAGACCATATATTTAAACGGTTCCACCTCCACCACCCTTTCTCTCTCTTAATAGCTCACCTGCAGCCTCTTATAGCTCTACTCTCTCTTCTCCTTATATTTGTGCAATGCTCAGTTGGTGTTATGCTAGTCTCTAGAGTAGTAAGAAAACAATTCAATCTTGAACCCAAATCATATCAATTTCATCAAATGGATGTGACAGAATCTATCATTAGCAGTATCTGTAACCTTGGGACCAACTTTATAGGTGATTTTTTCCTGAAAATCAGAACCCGACAAGATGTTTGTGTCCCCTGGCATTGCCCTTCTGTCAGTCTCCATGTGAACCTGATAAACAGCAAAATCAGTTGTTCTAAGCCCTTGAACAAACAAGATGCAATAGATAGCCATAATATGGCCAGATGCAATAGATAGCCATAATAGGGATGTCCTATAGACAACATCTACCAAGGAGAAGTGGGTACGAAAGAGGATACCAGAGAACATGATTCATCTCATAAAGAAAGATTATACAACGAATATATATAAACTAACTCAGTCATCTCTTTAAACATCAAACGGTAAAGGCATGGAAAAACACAATAAAAAGCAAGTATTTAAACCTAGTCATACCCGTTCTCTTATTGTAGCTAATAGTCCATCATTCCACTGGTCACCGTCTAAAGTAATCTCTGCAAGAACTTATCACTTCTTAATCAAGATGACAGTGAGTGTATGCTTGCAGAAGATGGAAATGAACAAAAGGTACTGGACAGGGAGAATGCCATTCCATTTAAGACATGATTATCCAGCTGAGCAAAGCAGCTACCATGTGTTGCATATAATGTATGTTTGAATATAAGCAAACAACATTCACAACGGTACCTTGAGTTTGAGAAGCCCGTGCAGCTTCAAATTCTTTTTGTAGACGCTCAAATATCATTTTGTCAGAGTCCCTGTAGCAGAAAAATAGCCACCATTCATTTCATTGATTAATTAATCAATTCAACTGCATTCAACAATAATATGTATGCCAGCCAAGTATATGAACACAAAGAAAATCCTTCAACATCTTTTGGAGCACACTAACACATCAGAACATAAGCCCAATCTAAGAAGATAGGACGGCTTGTGATAATTTCTAAACTGAATGAGAGAGTTGGTCATTCTTCAATCAAAAAATTAGTTTATAGGCTTTGGCCCACCAATATTAGTGTAAAAAAAACTTTTGTCAATATTCATATGCAACCATCTTCTCTGCTAGTCAAAATGTAGTGCGTCAAATTATTTATAACTGAAAATCAAAGAACTCATGATGGGGAAGCAGATACGGAAAGGAACAGAAAAGGAGAAAAAATTGAGTGTCAAAAACACCATTGAAGACATTTTGAGAGCATATTGTCACAAATCCTTGCTTCAATCAGGCCCTTAATATGACAACTCAAAGCTCATTCAGTTTGCAATACTTGAATAATATTAGGATTTCATACACGCAAATTGATTTTGCAATTGAAGACAACTAATGATATAAGAAAATGACAAAGAATATGATTTCCCAGAAGTTTTACCGAGAAAGCCGCTCTGCCAGTTCTTCATGCCTCTTGATAACATTTGAAACTGTCAGGGAGCAAGAAAGCTTTACATCTTACAGAAATAGCAAGAATACAAACATGAAATGAAATAGAAATAGAGAGAAAAAATATATATATAAAATTCGGCACATCTAGCTCTTGTTGTCTCCAACCGTACATCTTCTTCTTGCATAAAATTCTGTAATGCAGCGGGAAATATCATAATTAACAAGAGGAAAGGAAAATATGGAGATGAAGTAGCAGAAAGCATCCAAACTCTAGAAATATACATATATGTGTGCCACACAAAATGAGCTATCCGAACATACTCTTCACCTAGTGATGGTCAAACCCAAAATCAAAATCGGATTCTCCAACAGTCGAAAGACTATCAGAGTTTCACTTCAATGCTTGATTAAAAAACTTCGGAAGAGCACCTTAAAATATTTTGCTGCTTTGTATAATTACAACATTTAGGATCTTACAACCATAAATGTAAAGAGCAATTAGGAATAATCAATCAAATAAAAAGTAACAAGGGAAGACACAAAAATTTTTACCACTTCTCCCATAACCGGATACGGACGTACCGCAAAATGTTCAAGTGGCTGCACAAATTTACACGTATTTGCATAATCAGTTAACTAACGAGATTACCATTTGCAAACTTTGAACTATTGCAGCTTACTGGTAAAATAAAGCAGAAGTAATTATGCTTAATTGGGAATCTCGAAAGAGATACCTCCAATTACTAATACGTAATTAGTCCAAATGCATACTGTTTGTAAAATAATAAAGTTATAAAATTCTAAAGAACTTGCCTTGCGCGCGGAATTGTCGCCTATAAATGGATTCTTTCGTTGCTTCTTCTTCAGTGACTCTTCAATGTCGCTCTCCATTAGCGTTTCAGGGTGAGAAGTGTAAGGTTTAGAATGAGTAAAAGAGCCGTAATTTGATCGGAGTACCCCGAAATTGGAATTAGGGTTTCCAAGATCGGGTAATAACGCTAAACCCAAACCCGAGAAAATTTATTTTGGGTAAAATTAAATCAGGTCGTAAAGTAATTTACTTTTTTAAAAGAGTAAAATAATAGTTTGATTATTACGAATTCTTCAAAATTAATGATAAATATTCATCCATGATTAAAAAATAATTTTTTAATTGTATTAAAAATAAAGTAAATAAACTGCTTAGCCAATTAATATATGTGGATTCCTCCAATTTTTGAGTTAATTTCAGCTCTAAAAATTAAAATGAATAAATTAATTATATTTCAATGTTTTTAAAAAAATTTTCACATGTTATAATATTATTTTTTTAATGATAATACATAATTTTCTAATATTTCAACATTGATAAATTATTTGTTTTTAATACAATTAAAAACAAAACTTAATTACACATTTAGTTACCCATCAATATATTATATAATTTTAAAAATTTTATGAAAATAAATATATTATTTTACAACAAGATTTAATTTTATTAAAAATAAAATTATGGAGTTTGTAAATCTTATTTTTTAATTGCAAATTATAGGATTTAATATTATTATTATTATTATTATTTTTTCTCTTCTTTTTGCAGTCATTTGCTCTAACATTTACCGTGTAAATGAAAGATGCATCCTTCCTATCCTCCCATATTAGAGAAATGCCTCTTAATGTTTTATTGGCTAAATTAGATATGGACCAAATTATCTAACTACTATTATAATGCAAACACCATAACAATCAAAACAATAAATTAGTACTTCATTTTTACTTTAATTTATTATGATATACTATATCACTATTATTTCCCTTGTGATATTGTTTATCTTATAGCATTGCAAAGTTGATAGATCATTTTATTTAAATCTCATAAAAATTTAATGATTTTTGTATCATATATATTTTATTTTATTTTATTTTATTTATATTTTAATATTAAAAGATGTTTGAAATAGTATAAATTTCTTTTATTACCATGATAGTCAGTATATATTTACTTAATCAAAGCATTCATGTTTTACGAAATACGATTTTAAACTAAAATTTTAATACAATAATATTAATTGCAGTAATATAAAGTTATTTTCATTCATATTTTAGAAAATACTAACAAACTAAGTAATAATTTTATAATTTTTATGGATTAATAAACATAATGGACTTACAATGTTTAATCGATTAATTTAGTAATTAGGATAAACGAATAATTTAGTTTAGCCAACAAAAAAATTAATAAATTAATCCCAAAATTTGTTTTTGGAAAAATATAAAAAATTAAAAAATAATTATTCGAAAAAGCAAATTTTGAAAAGCATAAGAAAGTCCACCGTTTGAGTAAAAAACAGAATTTTAAAAAATAATTAAACAAAATCAATTCAAACAAAATACAAATAAATTGTATTAGAAAATTTTATTACAACATAAGAAAAATGAAACGAAAAATAAGAAAAAAAAAATAATAATGTGAAAAAAAAAGAAAAAAAAAAGAAAAGAATTAGACACGTTTGCACTAAAAAAACACAAGGTCAGACCTTTGAGAGCTGCCGAGAAAGCAGAGGGAGAAGAAAAAAAAAATTAAAAAAAGGAAAAAAGAAAGAGTGAAAAAAAAAAAAGCTGAGATCGAGCTAAACGAAGAGAAGTTGAATACAAATCAAAGAGGAACAGAACAAATGCACTCGAAATTTTGAAATAATTATTGGAAATAAGGAGACGCGTGGGAATAAAACAGAGGCAAAAAATCGAAGGCGCGAAGAACCGGAGACGAAGTAAAGTTCGTTAAGGTCAGGGTTTAATAAATCTGTAAACATTGATTTTATACTCTGGAGCATGGTTTTTAGTCTTCATTGTGCTTGGTTTAAACGGAATTTGATTTTTCTTATTTCAATTCGTTCTCCGTTCTAAGCTCAATTGTTAAACTCACTGATCTCCTTCGCTTAACTTCAAATTCAAAATTTTGAATTGTTAAGCTTATTAATTGGGTGCAAACAATAAAGCGTTTTAATTTAATGGGTGCAGTGATATACTTTTGGGGTTCGTGCAGTTCATGAGGGGCCGTGGTTCTTTTTTGGTATTTGAAGCTAGGGTTTTGATTTATTTCGAATTTGAATGAATTTAGGTTGTTTTCTGGGTTTTGAATTAGTTGTGGAGTGAGCTGGATCACTTAGGGTTTTGGTTTCTCGCAAAGATGAGATTTGGGTTTGCATTGTATGGTTTGTGGGAGGGCGAATTTATGGTTGTTTGGAACGGAAATAATTGTAATATGGTTCGGAATTGAGGTTTCTGGGTTTTATGTTTATTAGTATTTGGTGTTTTATGTTTTTGAGTCTGCTTATAGAGATATGCAGAGTTTAAGAGTTTGATTTGAATTGGGGTTACGGGGGTGGGCGAATTTGGGGTTTTTTGGATGTGGAAATAACAAGAATTTGGTGGGATAATCTTTTTCTTTTTATTCCTTTTTGCGGATTTGTGGTTCTGTGGATGGTGTACGAATCCGTTTGTTGAGAAATGCAACCTCAGCAGAGCTCTAGAATTGATTTGGCTGAAATGAAAACTCAGATTGTGAAGAAGATTGGGGCTGAGAGGTCAAAAAAGTACTTTTACAATTTGAATAGGTTTCTGAGTCAAAAGCTAAGTAAGAGTCAGTTTGATCAATCATGTCTTCACCTGCTTGGAAGAGAGCATCTCTCACTGCACAATCAGTTGATTCGTTCGATCTTAAAGAATGCATGTCAGGCCAAGACCCCCCCACCAATTCAAGAAAAAACACTCTCTAAATCTTTTACACAAGGAGTAAAAAGTTCTTCCAATAGAGAAGATGGCCATGAGCAAAGTGGGTCCCTTGTTCCAAATCAAAATCAAAATGTTCCAAGTTGGCCAAATGGGGTTTTGCCACTTTCCCCCCGAAAGATTAGATCTGGGAATCGTGATCGAAAGGTCAGAGATAGGCCCAGTCTGCTGGGGCCAAATGGGAAGGTTGATTGTGTTTCACATCCATTATTGGGTACAGAAGATAGTGGTAGTAAGCTTCACATGGAAAATGGGGATTTGACTACTTGCGATTACAAGAGACCAGTTCCACATCTTCATGCAGTCGCAGAGCAACCCCAGAGTGAAGAGGAGGTATCAGTCCGGCCCACTGAAAAACTTAGAATACCAAGTGAGGATCAGACTGGGGGTGCTGTGCTTGAGGATGGGGAAGAAGTGGAGCAGGTTAACCACTTAAATTTCTCAAGGAGTCCTCTGCTTGCGCCCCTCGGTATTCCATTTTGCTCAGCTAGTGTAGGCGGGGCCCGCAAACCCATCTCCACAGCAAGTGTTGGTGATTTTCTTAGCTATTATGACTGCTTTGGATTGTCTGACTCAGAGACACTAAAGAAACGTATGGAGCAGATTGCAGCAGCAAAGGGCCTTGGAGGTGTTTCGCTTGAATGTGCTAATACTCTGAATAATATGTTGGATTTGTATTTGAAAAAGTTGATCAAGTCATGCACGGAGTTGGTTGGAGCAAGGTCTGCCCCTGCCCATGAGTCAAGAAAACAACCTGTGAATAAGCAACAACAGATTCAGGGCAGAGTTATTAATGGCATTTGGTCCCGTAATCACTTACACATGCGGAATACCAGTGGACCTGTAGAAGCCACACAGGATCAGCAACTGCAATACTCAATATCTTTGCTTGATTTTAAGGTTGCCATGGAGCTTAATCCACAGCAACTTGGTGAAGATTGGCCATTGCTGCTGGAGAAAATATGCATGCAATCTTTTGAGGAATGAAAAATGCTCACTGATATTTTTCTATCCCAAAGCTATTATTGGGTCAGTCACTTCTGGTTCAAAGGGCTTGACAATGTTGTTGGAAAAATCTTTGAAGAACCGAATTCATGCCTACGGCCACAGCAAACCAGATGGCTGCGGCTCAGATAATGCTCTTGCCGTTGCAAGATAAATTATTGGGTTGAGCATCAGGATTTCTGTATTCTCTTGTTTCAGATCCTGGAAGCATCGGGATATCACTTAACGGCAACGAAGCAGGGTTTCTTCAAAGTATAGACTCTCATGCCTGGTTGCTGTTGTACGATTACACAGATGTAGGCTGTCTCCTGCCATCACTGCAGGAGATTTCGAGCTTTTTCATGTAAATTACAGCCAATGAGGAATCAAAGAAAGTTTTGCAGGCATACTATTTTGTAGCTTGGTGAAAGGTAAAATCACTGGTGTAAGAGCTGCAGTATTGCTCGGCATGTAATTTTATAATCTGATTGAAATCCAATATTAATAACAAATTGACATCCATTTAATACTCTTTGATGTTCTTATATGAACGTTTCAGCTTCATGACACCCAAAAATCGTGTATTGGAAATATTATGCCATTAATATTTTCTCCTGGGGATGTATTTTCATTTGCTTGCTGTAATTTACTGAGGCAGAAAGTTATTGTGGTATATATATTCATACTTTCTGACACCGAAATTTGGATGATAAGCTGATTAACAAGAAAGTTAACAAATCATGTGGAAAATTTTCGCGACACATTTGAACTGAGAGAGACAAAATAAAAATTCATTGACAAAGTCAAATCTGTCTTCTCTGAAACTCAAATTTGTTTCTGCAAATGTCCAATGTTTGGTACTTGCCCATTGACACCAGTAATATAAATTTGTAGTGCAGATGAAAGAATCTTTCTGTAAGAGACGGAAGTCCTCTTACTAATCGTGCTTAACTGAACTTTCTCCAATTTCTCCTCTCCTCATGTAGACTCCGTTAGCATTTATTTGTAGCAAAAGAAAGTCGTTATCTCGTAGTAAAGGGGAATTTCTTTAGCTGGTTCGTGGCATGTATCCAAAGCCCTCGGATTTCCAATGAGCGTTTTAATGCATTGTACATGTATTTAACTTGGTTGATTGGCTCTTGCTTCTGGCGAACGGGAGCAAATCCGCACAAGTTTATTACGCAATATGAGTGAAGTTCAAAGAGGAAAAGAGTCGATTGCACAAGCTCAGTGGCTGAGAAATTGGCCAAATTATACAGTACGAGATCCTGTGGTATTTAAGTCTTAAGAATTTTCATCTATTACCAACCAATCACTGGGTAGTTGTAACGAAAGTGTCTGTTTGTTTGACTTGTTCTATACTAATTTCATGCTGGCCATCTTGTTCCATCACTAAAATTATGAACTTTTCTTATTATTCACAATCACTAAAGAGAGTATTAAGAGATTTTCCTACGAAACTGTTGTGTAGTTCGATTAAAGGTCATATTACTCAAGTACCAAAACCAGAGTATTTGTCCGAATGTTGAAGCAGAGAGTAATATTCCCCACCACAGATCTCTGAGTTTATTGCCTTGTTCACCTATACTACGCAACATATATCCGAACCTCTGGAAGTTTAGGTCTTTGACTTCTATTTCTCAACTGTTAACAAGAGGTCTACAGCTTAGATTCATTTGTTCACCGACACAAGACACAACTCAGCAGTTCATTAGTTTATGCGGATTCTGAAAGCCATCCCAAGTCCCAACTACTACTTTTGCCCAACTCTTCTTATTATTTTATGGTTCCCTGTCTGAGTATCCTTTCTTTTGGGAACCTCTGATAACGAACGATTCATTTATAATTAGTCTACGTGTAACGAGTCAACATTTTCTACATTTCATGATTCTTGGCCCACTTATCACTCGGGTTATGTCTTATCCAAAATCTTGTCGAAATGCAATGAAAATAAAAAATAAAAAATTAAAAATTAAAAAAAAAAAAAAAGAAAGAATGGAAACAATTAGTAAAGCACATTGGAGCCGAGTATCCTACTGTTGAGTCAGCAACCCAATCGAATAAAAATATATAAAAGCGGTTGAATTTCCCAATAGAATCAATTTATAAAAATGAAAAATGAAATTCCTAACTCCGAGCATCGAGTGCCTAACTGGGTTCATTAACTCACGAAGTTGAAAGACGGTTGTTATGTACGTAAAAGTAACGGATGAAGGGACGCCACTTAATTTATACAATTTTTAGAAAAAAATTAAAATAAAAAAAAAGTCAACCTCCTGCATCATTTTGAATAAAGAATTAAGGTGGCGAAGGCATAGAAGGTTCTGCAGATGCCTTGCAAATTGGGCACCAATTCTTCAGCCGCAGCCACTGCTCTATGCACACGACATGATACCTATGCTGACAATGCAATCTTCCCATTTCATCTCCAACAGCATATTCTTCCTGCAAAATATAAGAAAAAAAAAGTATATAGAACATAAATTCTGTAAACTGAACCATCAATTTTAAAAAGGAAACTTCAAAATTTGAGGCACACAACGGGTTATAAGCAAGCCAAAAAGCAAATAGCAAGTATAATCCAATCCTCACCAGGGATTGGACACCTTATTGGATTTTGTTAGGCTAAATGGTCAAAGCAAGAAGATTTACTAGAGACAATGAGTATTCACAGGACAGACCTGACAGATACTGCATTTAACATTGTCATTACTCCCCATACAGCTCAAATCTGCTTCCTTAGGAGATGTAGATTGATAGACACTTGTCCTAAGGCATTTCAATATTGCTTCTTCTGTTAGGGCAGTGCTCACCGATCCCATCGTTTCTTCCAGAGCTAATAATTCCTGCAATGATACCAGAAAAATGCATTGTTTTTAGATGGAACTTATTGCAAATAACATGTTAACTCGAGCAGTAATTTCATTAGCAAGGAAAGAATTGGAAGTCCAAACTATAGAAGCCATAAATGAGTTCCATCTGAAATAGAGGCACTAATATAACATAGCAACGCACCTCGTAAGACATGTTATCAATATCCAGTCTCAAGTCTCTATACTGATCATAAAAATTTAGGCCATTAAGAAACAAATTGGTCTCCAGAACAAGTAATTGCTGCTAGACAAAGAAAAAGTTTTAGAAGACAAGGCAATTTAATGGAATCATAAAACAAAAATTTTGACCACCTCATATGACAACTCTTCATCTTCCTCAATCCTCTCCAGCGCCAGCAATACCTGCAAAATGTTGTAAGAGCAACATATTACCCCTGGAGCTCCCTTAAAACAAGCATGTTACAAAAACAAACCAATATTGTTTTTAACACTCTTCACCCCATTTAAAGATATTATCAACATAGTACACACAGTAATTCTGCAAGAGCATCATTTTTCACTCCTCAAACTCCGCCTAATCAAGGGGGATGAGGTCATACAAAAGAAAAAGTAATTTTTAACATTCTATTATAGATAATAATACCTCTGCAATCCCATCAACGTTGTAATGTCCAAAGTTATTGCGGTTTATTAAAGAGTGGGCAGCGCCAACGTCTGAAGGACCATCAGACACAAGACCACAAAAGCCTCCACTGCTACTACCTTGTTGACTGTAAGAATGAGGGTGACCCGAGGGAATTTCTGCAGAAAATAGAGGTGAAGACGTAGGAACAATCAGATCAACAGATAAATCAGATTCAGGCATCCTTGGTATCACGACAGTTGACTGATTTTGTGCTAAAGCATTTCCATGTCCTTGATTTGAGACCCTCCCCCGGATGTTACTATTTGTGGATCTCCTTGTTCTAACTGATGTAACACCGTTATCCTTAATAGGGTACAAATTTCTCGCACGTCTTGAATCATTAATGGAGATACCATTATTAGAATTGTTATTCCACGATTCCGATGATGTTTCACTTGCCTTCTTCCCTCTAAAAGAGGAACTACTTTCTACTTCTGAATTTCTCTTTTTCACCATATCCTTCCTTCTACTAAAGCTTGAATCTGATGATGAACTACTACTACTAGAGGGGATTGCATCAGATATTGAATTGCAACTTAGATTCCTCGAGCGATTCCTGTTTGTATTTGCAGATGGTGCCTGACTTGTATTTCTAGATGCCAAAGACACAGAGGAACCAACTAAAACATCTCGGCTTCCCAGTCCAGATCTCTGATGGAAGTTCCTCTGAGATCTCATACTTGCTGGTACACTAGAGCTTCCCTCTTCCATCAAAATAACTTCCCTAGAATTAGAATCTTCAGATTCAGGTTGAAGCCCTCGTTGAACCTTTCCAGGGAACCCTATGAGTTCTGAAAAATCTGCCCCGTCATGAACACTGCTAGTTTCAGACAAATCAGTTTCAAGTTGAGTAGGAAACTTTTTCCTAGGATTTGCGGAGGATTTTCTAGCATTGCTGACTGCTGAGTAAGTCCTTGAGGAACTTCCAGTTATTTCTTTCCCATTAGATGAAGGGCGAAAAGAAGGCCTTGAGGATTTGGCTTTATCAGTGCGACCAATTTGGGTACCCTTCATAGAATTTAGTCTGCCACTGCATCCAATTCGGCTGCAAAATTGAGCACTTTTCTCTCTGTTATTGACAGTATCCCTCAAGACAAGACCAGAAGTCTTTCTAGAGACAACAAGTCCATTGACAACCCTTTTACCAGAGTATCCATCCATGTAATCACTAACAATCCTGTAAATCTGAAACAGAAGAACCACACACAGATAAATTTATTCAGATCACTAAAGTTTAAAGCTTTCTGCTAATCATGCGCATCCGTTCAAAAAAGAAGATATAAGCTCTTGTTCTTCTGATTGCAGAAAATTGAAATGCAGAACAGCCAAGTTTGAAGCATACAACAACTTGGAAAAGCTCCACCATATTATAAGCAAACATTTTAGGTCCAGAAAAATTATCATTTAGGCACGTGTTATACTACCTTAACTACATAAGAAACTATCCAAGACTTCAATTAATTTACAACCAAACAATGTAGATAAACAACCATGTGCCATTTTATTAAGCTTTTTATGACATCCGCCAAAACATCCATCTCCGGATCTTTTCTTAAAGTGATGCCACCTCTTTTAAACATAAAACAAGAATCAGTTTGTGAGATTCCACCTTTCTTAGCTTCTTCATAGTAATTGCTCCAAAGATTGTTAACAATGAAATAAAACTATGCAGACACTTTCAACATAAAGATACTCACAAACAAACAACAAATACACATAAAACTAACAAATACTAACAAGATGAGAAGAAAAAATATCTTTGAAGAAGAATCATATCCCTTAACTATAACCTACAAGAGAAAGACACCATTAACAGGACCAAGCTTCACATAATAGAAGGATCAAGAATCTCTGTTAGCCTAAAGCCCTATTTTGCCGAAAATTTTATTCCTTCATCAATTTATAAAATAGAATATAAAACTTATATTTGTATGCGGTGCTTTGAATTGAGAAACCAGTATGAGATTAGTCCAATGAAGATCACTAAATAAAACACAAAAGATTAAAACAAAGCAATTAATACCTTCGTTATCAATTGAATAAATCATATCCATAAAAAGAACTGAATTACAAATATTAGATAAAGAATGAGTACAAGATATAGAATTGAAATCTTCTCCGAAGAAGATAAAAAAGAAAGAGAATCCTATAATGCCACATGGCCAAAAATTAGATCCCAAGGTGGGGTTGTTCTTTTTTTTAAGGCTAAAGCATTTCTTGAATTACTCTCCACACAATCATTCTATTTCTCCCTTCTATTTAGTTTTGGAAAATTAAAAATTATTAAAAAAAAAAAAACTATTTTCACCGTTAATCACGGATTCTGAAAAGCTGAGCACCATCTAAAGTTACAGTAAATACTATAAATTAAAAATAAAAAGTCAAAATTAACAGAAAACCAGTTTATTGAACTAACTTCAAATTGAAAAACTATATATTTGTTTACAAAAAAATTAAAAAAACACGAAACAAATATCTGAATTAAAGCAAGAGAAACCTAATTCAATGATATAAAACAATACAACCGGAAAAAAACTACGAAAAAAATATCAAGAAACGAATATATTCGTTTAAAAGTTACTTTTAAATTACAGAAAAGATTCAAAACTCCTTTTATACCTTTCTTTAATTTTTCTTCTACTTTGATTTTCTGGGAAGAACTCAGAGAAATTCAAACAGCGACGAGTTTGGTATCTTTTTGAGGAAGAGAGGAGGAAAGAAGAGAGTCCAAAAACGTCTGCTGAAGATCCGTGGCTCAGTTGCCAAAGTCCAAGCTTTATACTTTTAAATAGGGATTTAAAATTAACTAAAATTAAAATAAAATTATTATTATTATTATTATTATTATTATTATTATTATTATTTGTTTTTGCCACTAAAAAGAAAGAAAACAATTTAAGAGCATCAGACAAAAATAAAATGACAAACGGGGAGAAAAGCCGAATGGAGAGTGCATCGAAGGCGAAAGAAAGCAGTGCCGTCCCAAAAGCAGAAACGAGAGAGTTTGGTGAGATGTGGACCGTCCGTTTTGGGTTGGGAGAGTCAAAGATCGACGGCTCGTGTAAATTCGTGACGTTAACTGTGTCATTTTGCAACAATTATTTGTGGACGGAAGGGATTAAAACAACGTCGGGGTCCCACTTTGCATCTGACAGCAGCAGCAGCCTCTAAACTTTATTAATTAGTTTTCCTTTTTCTTAAAGTTGTCTTACGATCCGAAAACGACGGTTTCGAGCCAGCTCTGTCTGCTGTTTGTCTGGATAAAAAAATTAAAAAAAAATAAAACCGGCTCGAACGGATTAATACGACAAATCGGTCTAAATTAATTTTGTTATTTTTAATAAATTAAATCTGCCCGAAATCAAGAATGGAACTATCACCAATTCCATCTAGGTAGATTATAGTTCGTTAACGATTTTAATTTTAATTTGGGTTGGGTTTCAAATTCGATTTAGTTTCGGTTCAATTTAATTTCGATTCTGATTTTATTTTTGAGTCTAATTTTAATTTTAATTCACAAAACGAATATTTTAAATTTAATTTTTTAAATTTAATTAAATTATTTTTTAAATTATCAAAAATTATATAAAAAAATATTTTTAATAATATTAAATTTTATTAATTAATTAAAAAATATAATAAAAAAATATTTTAATTTAAATTTTATAAATTTATTTATATTTAATCATATATTATAATAATAAATAAAAAAATAGAATAAATGCATTAAAAATTTATTATAAAAAAGAAAATATTGAACCTTATCTCATTAAAAATTATTAAATTTAAATTTTAATTATAAAAAAATAATAATTAAATATCGTCATTTTTCGCTTTTATCTTCCTCTTCTTCTTTACCCCATTCATAATTAAAGTATGCTGGAGGAGTTGATTATTATTAAAATTATTATAATCTCCTTTTTTCGTTGATCCAGTCTCTAAAGTACATTCACATCTTCAATATCTCTAGGGCCATTATACTTCTACGTAAGTCTAATATTCAACTATTCAAACTAAATGCACTTTCTGATACAATCGTAAACACTAGTGGTATAAAAAAATCTCTTACCATTTTTATTAAGATAAGATAATACTTATAATTTTTTCTACTATTTTAAGATAACAAATTTTCCTTTGATTCTACGGTTGGACCTTGCATATAGTACAAAAACTTGTTAAATGACGATGACGCTCTTCTTGGTCTTTTATTAACTTTCATGTATATGTTAAAACTACTGTTAAAAATAATAGGAATTGAGAAAGAGGAAAAAGAATCTTCTCGACCAGTCGATATAAAAATACTTACAAAATACTCAATCTTGTATAAGTGAAAAATATCCGAAAAATTAAATGATAATTTTTTTTACATTAACAAATTCGTGTATGAGTTTCATGACTTAAATGTTGAAAATCATTTAAATCTAAAAATAAATAAAATTATTCTATAAGAGTTTCACAATCAGAATCTTTCATCCTAATATCTAGATATAATGTAATACGATATAAAATTGGTTTATCATCATAATACATTCTAAATTTATCTATCTTAACTAACATTACTCTGACGAATATCGAATGTTCTACGTATTATTTAAAAACATATGAAATATTATATAACGTAAAAATTATATGATGTATTATTGGGTAATATTGCCTGGACAAAAGTTCTGTGACTTTTTTTAATATTGATAAAAACTGTAAAATAATTTAGCCACTCGAAAATGTTTTTCGGTTAATTCATAACCACTCCTTTTTATATTTCAAAATTTAATAATCGAAATTTGATAAGATAAAATACTTTTAAGCATTTCATATATCGAGTTTAATTTAGTTGGTACATCTAAAATTAATTTTTTTGCTCTTAACCCGTGTTGACAGTATAATTTTTTAAATGATTGAGTTCTAGCTAAAGCCCGTTTTAAACAAAGAATAATACTCTAAATAGCATTAATTGTTAGTTTCACCATTTCATAACCATCTTGTTCACATAAGTTCAATATGTGATAAGCATGTCTATTGTGAAAAAAACTTTCTTTGTAAGTGTAGGTTTAGTGCATTCTTAAGAAAAGGAATGACAATTGTATTATTAAATGTGTTATTAAATTAAATACAAAGAATTCTATTTGCGATCTTAAACTCTCGTATAACACTCTTAATAACTTTTTTAATATCCCTAATATTATATAAAAATTCAAAAGATTTAAATCCTATAATTCTTCTATTTAATTGCCAATCTTCATCAATCTAATGACAAGTAACATAAATATAATACAAATTATTTATACTTTTTTAATTGTCAGATGTTAATAAAAATATATAGTTACCTGATTTTAAAATGACAATTGAAGTTTGTTTGATCTCCTCAAATTTTTTAAGTATATGTGTTCGTACTGTGATTCTAAGTATTTTTTTAAAAACAAGTTGATATTTTTACATCATTTTAACAAAATATAAGGATTCACTTTGTGTAAATGATTGATCATCTACAATCAACCATTGATATACTGCATCTCTCGATACTATAGGGTTAAAGTAAAAATTATCATTAACAATCCCATCAGTTGTTCTAATTTGAGTTTATTTTTGTAAATTTTTTAAGTGTCCTAGATGTTTTTTATTTATGTGTTTTTTAAGAGTGTCTAACTTATTCCCTTTTTGTATACGTACATCGTATCATAAAGTTTATATCTTACTTTATTAAGCTCAATATTTTTTTTCAAAAACTTGCCATATTTTAGACCTATAATGTTTACTACTACCAGTTGTTGTAACTTTTATTGAGTTTATTGTACTATGAGAAGGTTGCTCTTCTAGAGTATTTTTATAATATTTGAATAGGGGTATTGATTCGTCTATATCATAAAAAAACTCATATGACCCTTGTGATGAATAATCTGTCATCTTAATTTATTAAATTCAATTCAATTTTAATTTTCTAAAGCAAAAATTAAATTAAATTATAATTTTTTACCTCAAAAATTAAATTCAACTCTAATTTTCTATTACAAAAATTATATTTAATTTTAATTTTCTATTGTAAAAACTAAATTCAATTCTAACTTCCTAATGCAAAAATTAAATTTAATTCTAACTTTTCATCACAAAAATTAAATTCAATTTTAATTTTCTAATACAAAAATTAAATTTAATTTTAATTTTCTACTGTAGAACTTAAATTTAATTCTAACTTCCTAATACAAAAATTAAATTCAATTATAACTTTCTAAAAAAAAATAATTAAATTCAATAATAAAAAAATATAATATAAATAGTTTTAATTAAAATAAAATAAATAAATAGCAACAATAATTAATATTAACTAAAAAAAATTTAAATTAATTCTAACTTTCTAAATTCTAACAAAAAAATTATTGAATTTAACAATAAAAAATACTAGAAATAGTTTTAATTAAAATAAAATCAATAAATAACAGCAATAATTAATATTAACTAAAAAAATTTAAATTAATTCAAACTTTCTAATACAAAAATAATTTGATCTAATAATAAA
>JAWDEX010000018.1:12943421-12955470 GCA_035221805.1 Trichilia hirta | reverse complement strand
ATATAAATAATTTTAATTAAAATAAAATAAATAAATAACAACAATAATTAATTATTAACTAAAAAAATTTAAATTAATTATAACTTTTTAACACGAAAATAATTAAATTTAATAATAAAAAAATAATATAAATAATTTTAATTAAAATAAAATAAATAAATAACAACAATAATTAATTATTAACTAAAAAAATTTAAATTAACTATAACATTCTAATACAAAAATAATTAAATTTAATAAGAAAAAATATAATATAAATAATTTTAATTAAAATAAAATAAATAAACAATAATTTAAATAACTAACAATAATAATTAATTATTATTTTAAAAAATTTGAATTAATTATAACTTTCTAACATAAAAATAATTAAATTCAATAATAAAAAGATATAAAATAAATAATTTTAATTAAAATAAAATAAATAAATAATAATTTAAATAACTAACAACAACAATTAATTAGTAACTAAAAAAATTTAAATCAATTTTAACTTTCTAATACAAAAATAATTAAATTCAATAATAAAAAAATATAATATAAATAATTTTAATTGAAGTAAAATAAATAAATTAATGCTTTTTAATTTTAAAAATTAAGATATTAACAATAAAATTTTAATAATTATTTTAATGCTAAGTCTAGTTTTTAAAATTTAACAATTAATAATTAAAATTTTAAAATTATTTAAATACTAAATTTAAATTTTTAAATAAAAGAATTTAACAATTAAATTAAATTAAATAATATATATTAATATAATATATATACTAACCTCAATCTCGAATTGCCAATAACTAAATATTTTAGATCGATTACAATTTATTGAGAGTTATTGAGAATTTAAAAAATAAAATTAAAAATAATAATTTATTTATAAAATTAAAATTAAAAAAAAATATAATAATTATGAAGGGGGGCGAGTGCGCTGGGTTTGTGAAACTAGCCATTACATTTTTTTTTTTAATAGTTGCAAAAACCTATTGCTTGTTGCTTGCATAGGAAGCAAGTCTTTTTTTTTTTTTTTTTTTAAATTTGGGCTATTGGTCTGGCGAGTTAAACTAGTTCAACCCCCCGATGGGCCCTTTGTGGGCCAAGTCTTTGGTTTCAAATATATGAAATCGGACTTACCCGTTATAAGGGACCCAAAATTGGCCCACCACGAATGAACAATAACTTATGCCGATTCGAGTCGAGTCAATTTACGGGCCAATCTAGCCCGATAGATAGCCTTACCTTTTTTCTATCTGTTAACTAAGAATTTATCGGCATTATTTTTCGTACTCTTACTTGATGAGTTCAATGCACATGTTTTACATGCGATTTCGAATTTACAAAGATGGGTTTTAATTTTTTTAATCGAACAATATTTATGTTATTTGGTTCTATTCTTTTTCTCTATTATTTTGTAAGATTTTGTTAACGGTTACCCTTAAAACACTTATTAAATTTTTTATATTTATTATGATTTTTAATATTAATATATAATTAATAATAAATTTTAATACATTAAAAAATATAACTTATCAAATATAATAATTTTAATGAGTGTCCTCATTAACTTTTAGAATTCTTATTAAAATTTTTATATTTATCATTTATAATAATTTTTAATATTTAATATAATAATTAATGATAAATTTTAATACATTAAAAAATATAACTTATTAAATATAATAATTTTAACAATTGCTCTCGGAGTACTAGTTAATAAAATTTTTATTTTTACGAGTTTAATATTAAGTATTCATAAAATACTTGTTAAAATTTTTATTTTTAATAGATTTTATTATTTAATAAATTAAAATTTATTATTAGTTATTATATTAAATATCAAAAATTACTATAAATAATAAATATAAAAATCTTAACAAATGTATTAAAAATACTTGTTAGCAAAATTTTATTTAATTTTTATTTTATTTAATAGCATTTATAATTGTGATTCATAAAATAAGTATATTTATAACTTAATTTTAAATTTTATTATGTTACTATATATATTTCATATTATTTTATGAAATAAATTTTAATTTATAGGCTTTTGGAGGCCAATACAAGTCAATCAAAGGGGTTATTTGGTCCTAACAACCACAAGTGAACCCCATAAGTGAACCCCACGCTCTTTTAAAGCCTTGGTTCTCGCTTCAGTTTCTCACTACCCAATTGTCTATGGCCATCAACAATTTCTAATTTTCGTAAATTTTTGTTTTTATTTTTTATATTTTTTGCGGTTCCTCCTCGAATTTACGAGAACTATCACAAAATTTGAAATAAAATCAATAAAATATAATATTAAAATATACCTTACGCTTCTCTTGCTTTTAAAAAAATAATTATAAAATAATAATATTGTCAATACAAATAAATTAGTATAGCTCTTTAACAATTTATTCTTTTAATTTTTACAAATTTTTATTTATCCGCATAAAAATTGCCATTAGATCAATTTGTACTAGTTGATACAATGAATATAATCCCTAACACTATTATTATAAAAAAATAATAATGCATATTTAATTAAATATAATTATTATATTTATTTATATAAATTACATTTAAATAATAATAATTTGTATTGAATCATCGTTGAATTCATAAAATATTATTTTATCAAATTATATTACAATAGTTATACCATATTTAAAAAATGATATTTGAATTATTAAAGTTTAGTTAAAAGTATATTTTAATCCTCCTATATAAAAAAAATATCTACTTTTATCCTTATCCACCTTTTTCTAAGAGTGGCAATTTAAATTTTAATATAATTATTTTATACAAATTTTGTTGTAATAATTATATTTATTGCGATATCTCGATTTTAGAAGGTGAAAAGTGACGTTAGAATAAATATGTTTGAGTAAGAGGTGATTTTTGGCAGATTTTAAGATACCTATGGGTCAAAAGCGAGTTTCACATCATAATGTGAGCGAAAGTTCTTAATTTATATAAATGAAGTTGAAACAGATATATCAATAAAGCCTTTTAGGATGAATAATGGTTTATTTTCAAGAACTCTATAGTTAAATGTACTTGGACGAGAGTAGTATTAAAATGAGTAACCTCTTGAGAAATTTTCGAATTGACCTATTAGTGAAAATAAAATTGTGAAATCTTAAAAATTGGATCAAAATAGACAATATCATTGACAAGTATTGAACCAAATCTCACAGTATGGTATTAGAGCCAACTCTTCTCTATTACGATCGTGGGCTCGAAAATAAGCCGGACTGAAGTTAGTGGGCCTGTAACATTCCAATCCTAGAGGGTAGAAAATGACATTGAGATAAGAGTGCCTGAGTAAAAAGCAACTCCTAGCAGGCTTCAAGATGATTGTGAGGACAGGAGCGAGTCCTACATCAAAATGAGAGAAAAAGTTTCTGGTCTATATAAGTAAAATTAGAATAATATGTCAACGGAGCCTTTTAAAATAGGTGGTGGTTTATTTTCAAAAACTCCGCAAATCTCTTAAAAAGTTCTTGAATTGTGCTTGAGCATCTTGATATCATTTTGGAAAATTTTTAAATTTGCCTATTATTAAAAATAAATCGTGAAGCCCCAAAAATTGAATCAAAACAAACAATATCGTTGACGAGCATTAAATTGAATCTCATATTTATATTAAAAAATAATATAAATAATAAATAAATCATATTTGTGATAATTATTTCTTAAAAAATTACATTTATGTTTGGCCTCACTCATTCATTAATTTGTTAATTATATTTAATAAGATTGGATTATATAATTGTGTCTAAATAGATAATTATACTTAATCAAATTAAATAAAAATATTATTTAATTGTGTTTAATCATACAATACTAATATAATTCACTTAATACACGAATACTAAGCGAATTGTATTTATATTTTTAATTTTAATACGATCAATAAATGAATTATTGTCATATTTACTAAAATTTTGTCATACTCATTTAAAACAAGATACATATACTATTCATATATACAAATTATCATTCCTATCATTTTATATTTTTTGATGTGATTAATTTAGTTTTTATAAGTATAATTAAATTTTACAATTTATGCGATAATAAAATTAATTTTTATGGGAAAATCGATATTGGACGGAATAAAAACAAATATTTTTTAACTTAATGACACTAAAATATCTTTTTAACTAAATTTTAAGGATTTGAATATTTGTTATTTTTTCAAAATAATAAATTACTTTAAATTTGTAATTAAGGTAATTAATTTTGATTCGATAACCTAGATTAATATGGGTGTCAAGTTTTGACCAGTGAACTAAATCGGCCATAGTCATCTCAAGGTCTGATTTGATATAACACGCTTCATTCAATACAATTAAGGTGATTAAAATGTCACATTAACATTTAAAATCAACAAGCCGTGGCTTAAAACTATGATTTGATTTAATATGTTCTATTCAATACAATAAAAATAGTTAAAATGTTGTATTGACATTTAAAATCAATAAGTCGAGGCTTCGAATTATGTTTATAAATTAAATGTAGGGAGTAGTAAATGAATGATATTGTTATTGAAGAAGATTTAAAATTATCTAAGATATCTAATAAATTTAAGTGAGGAAGTGATTTTTTTAGTCAATAAATATTTTATATTAAATTAATAATTATACATAAATTGGTATTTTAAAAGATACAAATAGATAAATTAAATTATTATTAATGACTGTTTGGATTAAAATTCGGTTGATGCTCAATAATCAACATTTTAAGGAAATAGTATACATCATTGAAACAAATATTCCCTGATGATTTTGTGAAGAAAAATATAAATAGTTTTTTAATCAAACATTTGTGTAAGTCCATCGAAGCATCATGAATAGAATAATGGGGTGTTAAAATTTCAAAATATTAAGTTGTTGGAGAAGTGCTTTTTCCTTGAAAGCATTGATTAATTAGATTGGCCAAAGTTGTTCCACCCCATCAAAAGCACTTTTATATGCATCAATTTGTGTATCCTTGGTCTTTTCTTTGTGTTGAAACTTATATAATAAGATTTTAATAATATCAACCATTCACTTGGTATGAGACCAAATCCCATAATGGAAGGACCAAACGGCAATGGCATTTCAAGAATTTGAAGAATAAAAAGACGATAATGATAATAAGAAGAAGACAATTTTTATATATAAATAAATATAAAATGGTTTTATGTAACTAAAAAGTCTTATCGTGTGGTGTGTGATACACACACGCACGCACAATTAAATTTTGACAGACATTTGTTTTTTCAATATGCCTGAATATAAATGTTAAGTTGTTTGATTTTTTAATAAAATATTTAAAAAATAATATTTTAACAGAGAGAGAGAGAGACTCTTTTAAAATATTACATATATTTATAGTTATATTATTATAATAATTTATTATACGCATCAATTATGAATCAATCTATAGTATAAATAATATAAAATTTTTAAATTTTAAAAAAGTAGTATTATTTTGAGTATGTAAACATTTAAATTTATTGCAATAATTGAATTATTAAATAAATAATAAAAATGAGTAATTATTCTCTCCCTCTCTCTCTTACCCAAATTCGATCTTAGCCTTTGTACATCTTTACATTCTAATGTAGGCGAGCGTTAAATAAAGTGGCACGTAACTGCTTCCCTTAATATTCCTCTTAACCCTTCAGAAAAGAATTCTTTCCAACTGCATTTAATACACGCGCGCGCGCGCGCGAGAGAGAGAGAGACAATAGAAGGTTTAAAAATAAAATATTGAATAAATTTGAATTTATTTGATGTTTAATAATTGAGATTTAAATTACAAAATTTAAGTTAATTAAATTTAGATAATTTAAATTAAGTTTTAGATTGAGTAACAATCACATCTAATACTTTAAATGTATGAAATCAAATTCAGTCAACAAAAATAAATCGGCCTAACTATCTAAATGATTTTCTATATAGAATTATTTAATAAAATTGTAATATTTATTTTAACTTTTATTTATTATATTAATGTTATGAGTATTTAAATAAATGTATAATTAATAAAATATTATTAAATAGATATATAAATTCAATAATAATAAAGATGTAAATTTACATAAAAATTTTATTTGTACAAATAAAAGGAAAAATGTTATATTATTATTACATATTTTATATATTTTATTTGTTTATTTTTGTAAAATTTTCTCTTATTATCACAATAATATAAAATATATAATAATATTAATAATAATATATATATTATAACCTCTACAATAAATTTATATTTTTAATATTATTAAAACACAAAAAATAATAAAAATGATTGAACAATATTATAATAAAATTAATTAATTAAATTTAGGTTGCATGTATGCCTAATGTAAGCATAAGAGAGGACCAAGTTCCCCACCTTATAATGTAATTCAATGTTTCTCATTTTCTTGTTTGCTCGCAAAATAAAATAAGGCTTAATCATATAAATAATCATATTATTATTATTAAATATTGACTTATAATTTTAAAAAAAGGGAAAAGCATAACATCACATGGGGGTATTACATTACTTGTGCCTGTAAATTATTATTTAATTAGTTATTAATAGAGATTATGGGCAAGTGGGCTTAAGCCACTAAAATTGGCAAATTGTTTTGGTTTTGGTGAACGTTCAAGTTGGCCAAAGCTTATACACAACTACTCAAAAAGTGCTTTTGCTTTTGGGTGTTGCCAGAAGCAACTTCTTGTTGAGATTTGGTATTCCGAATTCTATTGGTTTGGAAGTGGAAAGACAACAGGATGTGACTGGTTCGACAGAAAACCAAACTTTGAGTTTCAAGTCTGAGATTGGTTTCGGAAAACCAAAAGCACTTCGTCAAAACCTTGCTAAAATTGGAAAAAAAAAAAAAACACGAAAACTCTTGTGAAAAATGATTAGTTACAAGTCGTTTTATTACAACAATATTGTTATTTTGTGCATTTTTAACATAGAAAATAAATCTAAATCTACTAATTTGATTAATCTATCTATCTATATATTTTAATTTATGTAAAAAATCAAAACCCTTTTTTATTGGTGATACACTGATTATTAAATTATTAATAAGTGTTAGATCTTGCACAATAAAAATATTAATATATATATATTTGACATCTAAATAACGTTATTCAATAAAAAATTATATAATTTATACTTACGAGAGTAAAAAGATCTAAAATAAGAGTTATACAAAACATATTGTATAACTTTATTATATCTGTTTGTGTAAAAATATTTTTATAAGATCTGCATTATTAATATTATTAGTTATTTTATTATAAACTTAAATATCAGTTTACACATACTATAAGTAATAATATTTTAGTCCCTGAGGTTTTAAAAAATAACACTAAGAATAAACTTTTTCATAAATAACATTTTAGTCCTTACCCTTATGCCTTTAAGTCAAATGTTTCCATTTGCTTTGCTGTCCTTTTCTAAAGTAACAAATCAGCTCCCGTGCTTTAAAATTTGTTTTAATTCGTTCCTGGCAAAAGGCCCTCCCCCGAACAAGTAGACAGTCATCATGGTGTTATTTTTGACGAAAATGGGTCTTCAAATGTCGTTCCTAGAAACCGTAGGGACTGAAATGTTGTTTATCCGTACAATATCACTTGAGAACATGAGGACCATATTCCTTATTTCCATGACAATAACTCTTGTTGACAACATGGGCAAAAACATTGTATTATACATACAATACAATACAATACAACTTAGTTATTCACATATGAGAGATTAACTTCATATATAGAGAGAAAATTTGATTGAATCCCTAACCTTATGTTGAGGGAAAAAAAAAAATAAGTGTACCTCTAAACAAAATTAATGGTAGTTTTCAAAAGATTCAGAGATTTATTTATTTGCTACAAATAAATCAACTATGTCCTTACTTATTAATACATAAAAACCTAGGGATCCAAATATATATTCTCTCTTTTATTCATATTGCATTGAAAGGGTCAACTATACCTCTATTCTTTCTCCATTTGTCTTGGATTATTTGTTCAATGATAACAAATTTGGCTAGATTCAGTTGATAGTCCTTCACCTTCACCACCAATTATTGTAATCCCAATTGAATTGAGTTGCAATGCGCAATTCACTCTCCTTTTTATCAAAATTTTCTCTTCAATTTTATTTGATATAATACTCATTTTCCATGCAATAATTTCTCTCCTTGATTCAATTCCCTTTCTCTTACTCCTGCATGAATTTCTTTTCCTCTTGATCAAGGTACGTATACTGTATAATTCTCTCCCTATTTCTCTTTATAATGATTTTCCTTTTTGGTTTCTTATGCAACCAAACAGAATTTCTTCTTGTTTAATCACAATTTTGTTTGTATATGCATGTATTTGTTATATATATCTTCTCAATGAGTTGAATAGAAAATTGTATTTCTATAATAACTATATTCTTGTCAAATTTTATAGTTCCTTTTGAATTCCAGGGCTTTCTAAAATTTTCCTGGTTTAATTCATGGCAACAACATCAAGAACAAGGGATTCAGCTCTTGGGAAGGAGAAGAGAGGAACATCTCCTTCAATTAATTCTCAAACCTGTAGCCATAGAAGAGAAGAAATTCATAACGAAAAATCATCCCAAACCGAAAAACGCATTCCAAATTATCTCAAACCTACTATCAGTTCACTCCATGAAGTACCTCTGAAACCTCTAAAGAAGAATACTAATGATCAGGAGAACCAGAGATTTCTTCGAAGAAGATCATTTGACAAGCCCCCATCTGCTTCTCCTAAGGGACAGAAACCACTTCAGCGAGACAGAACTACTGGTAAATCTCCAGCTCCTGTTGTTCCTCGCGAGAGTTCTTCTCCTTTTTCTGGTAAGAGTAATGCAGATTCATCACCAAAACCTGTTTTAGATAAAAGGAGTTGGAAAACTCCTAAGCCTGTGAAATCTCAGTGGCATGTTTTCTCTAAGAATGTGAGAAAGGGATTAACTAGTTCACCTAACAGGAAGGAATGTAATGTAGTTACTGGTTCTTCGAGAGCTTCGAGTCAGTATTCAACAGAAACGTTGGATCGAGAAAATCGTAAGCGAGAAGACAAAGAAATAGTTAAGGTAGAGAGCGATACGGAAGTAAATTCTTATGTGACAACACCTGAAAATGGGGAGGAAATTGATGCTGTAGATACTGAAGGGTGTAACAACGGCGAAGTTGAGAAGATGAGCCCAAGCGATATGCCCATATGTACTTCAGAAGATGAAAATGTCGTCCAAGTAGGCCAGAATGAGGAAACTGATGTGGGAAAAACTGATACTCAAGGAGAAGAAAGTATTGAAAATTTAAGCAAAGATCAAGCCGAAAGCTGCAATGGTTCACCGGAAGAGATTGTTATAGAGGAGGTGAAGACGAAAACGTTAACTGAGAATGAAGAGAAAGGAGAAGATGAGCAAAATGAAAATGAAAAGACTACTTCTCATGAAGAAATTGGAGATGAGAAAAAAATCGTTGAAGAAAAAGATCTGCAAGTTGGAGAAGAAGCTGGGAGCGAAGAGGTTAAGGCGAAAGATGGACAAGAACTGGAAGGAGATGGTGACGAAGGAAAACAAGATTGCGAGGCGGCGAATGAAGCAGTGTCAAAGACTCAAGAAGGAGGATCACGAGGAGAGAAGAAGGAATCTCCGACAGCATACAACGATGTAATAGAGGAGACAGCAAATAAGCTACTTGAGAAGAGGAGGAACAAAGTGAAAGCTTTGGTTGGAGCATTTGAAACTGTCATAGATCATCAATCTGGGGGATCCAAATGAATCTCGAAAGATCAGTTTTAGGCAACAGAATTTTTTTTTGTTAAAGTTTATGAAGCTCATTTGTTAGATTTGAGACAGAGAATTTGGAAGAGTTTCAGATGGAATTGGATTGAAGTGTTGTAGCTTTAATTAATTCAATCCAGCATATAGTTTGTTGAAAATATTGTTGTATAAACTTGAAACTGCCTTCTTGTTTTCCCTTTTATTGTGCAATGGGCTTTCTGAAGATTATATATGAAATATTCTGAAGGTTAAAAATTCGAATTCAAGGCTTTATAAACTGACAGATCTTGTTACAGGCTAAAGAATTGCACTGGAAATCGCAAAATTACATTAAGTAGAATAGAACTTATATTCACGACACAATCATATCATTTCACATTATCTCGACAACTTTAGTAGTACTACTAGTTGTAAAAACTATTTCCATGATGGTAACGTAGCTCCAAAGAAACCTGTCTTTCATACAGCGGTCGGCGAAGGAAATTAGCAATAAAATTCTCTTCTCGCTGATTGATATCATCATTATCAGAAGCTGAATAAGAACGACTTGTTCTTTGAAGTGCTCGAACAGATTTACCCTCATTGGATTCTTGATCATCAAAGCAGTATTGCAACCCTGATCGATGGCTATAACTCCATGAACGTCTCTGAGAAAGACCAACAGCACCAGAGATTGGAGCTAACCGCCATTTGCTCATCTTCAAAAGACCTAAAAGAAAGTTTAGCTTCTTCACTGATGTTTTCATGTGGCCATGGAAGACGAGCGACCAGTTTCCGCGTTTTACCATTTGAATTTGGTATTTGTTTCAAGTGAGAATTGAAAGAAGAAAATTTTTGAATTGAAGTTTTGAATATTTATAGCTGAAGCCAAGCCAAAGCTTGAAAGAAAATTCTAGACAGGATGCCAAGGCTGGAAAGAAGATTCTAGAAAGGACGCTTGGGTTAGTAAGAAAGCGTGATAGAAGCGTCGGCTAGTTTCGTTTCTGTTTCATGGAATGAAGTGTGGAGTATTTCACTTTAGCCCCTAACCTTTTGTGTTATTACACTTTAATGCACAAGTTTGATGATGTAACATAAAAGTCCCCAATGGCATTTAATTTGTCTTTCTTTAATTCCTACTGTTTTAACGTTTAATTAAGTTTATTTTTCTTGTCAAATCCATTAAATAATAAAAGAACATAAATAAGCTATTGATAACATAAAAAGGTAAATTTGTTTTATTCAATGCACTTTAGATATTATTGCTCTTCTCTATATAGATTTGCTGAAATTTGATTCTTTTGAGTTTAAGGGAATAATATGCTATTACATTAAATTTTAAAGGGCATTTTGTAACACAATGTGAAACACATCAATTAAAATATAAATTTAGGTAGCATGTCTTTATTTTTTTATCTTAAATTTGAATTTGGTTGAAATCTGAATCACATTAAAGTTTAAATTTAAATAATATATTAAATATTTGAATACAAGTATTAAATTATTTGATTATATAAAATAAAAAAATTTACAATTTAATATTTTATCATATATACCTTTTTAAAGTATTACATGAGTTTATACTTCAATTAATTTCTATTTTGTTGTTATTCAAACTTTTCTTAATAATCAATTTGTAATTTTTTTTATTTTAAATAATTAGATAGACAAAAAGAACAATTATTATCATATTTTAGAATTTATAAAAAATAATTTGCAGTAAGGAGGTAATGAGATTTTTATTGATTTAAGGGCTGTGTGTATATTTTTGTGAACATTGCATCATTTGTATTTATTCAAATATTTTTGTATTTAAATATAAGTTAACAAGTTTAAATTAATTATATTAAGATCTTTTTAGCTAGTTTTTAAATATATGTTAATAAAAATAAATAATTTAGATTTAAAATAAAAAACAAACAAGAAAACATATTGTCAGAAAATGTTAAGACTAAAGTGAAATTTTGTGGGAATGTCATTATGTGGTAATGCTTAAAGCCAGAAGTCAAATTCTGGGAGAGGGTTTTGTCATCCGTTTTCTAATTCAAGTTGTGGTCTGATTCGACTGTTCCCGTAAGCAAATTCACTGCTGTCAGACTAGTTGTTTCAGTTTAAAACCAGTTGAATCGTTTGGTCAGACTATATAATTAAATATACATATTACATGGTTAGAATGTAAAGGAAATTTCAAGAGCAAAATTAATTTGAAGCAAATTCTTATGTTACAAAATCTGAAAGTTATGGGGAAGAAGTTGATGTTGTATATAGTACTCAAGGATCTTAGAATGGCTGAGAAGAT
>JAWDEX010000018.1:12920169-12935880 GCA_035221805.1 Trichilia hirta | reverse complement strand
GGATTCTTGATCCGCAATGCCAAAACCCATGATCGATGGCTAAAACTCTATGAATGTCTCTGAGAAAAAACTGCAGCTCCGGCACCGGAGATAGGAGCTAACCTCTATTTTCCGAACTTTAAAAGACCGAAAAGAAAGGTTAGCTTCTTCACTGCCATTTTCATGTGACCATGAATGACAACTGACCAGTATTTTTGATATTTACCCATTTGGTATTTGTTTCAAGTAGGGAGACTAATTGATGCAGAAAATTTAATTAGCTGAAGTCATAAGCATTTTATAGGAGAAACAATGGATTAATATTGAAAATGAGAAAATCCTAACATCCTTATTTTTGACAATAAGTACTCTTTAGAACGCACACACATCTTTACACTGCCTGATTTAACCCAAATTTTTGGTTAGAAAATGCATCTTCAGCTGACTTTCTAGATCTTTACAACGCCAGACAAAATCACTCCTACAAACAATACTACGTTTACATAAATTACGAGAATTACAAACGTCGGATAAATTAAAAATATCTTACAAAGAAATATATTGATTCATAAAAAAAATAAATAAAAAAATTAAAAAAAAAAACCTTGAATTTTCATAACAAAAAATACAATTCAAAATCTCAAGTAGTCTTGCGCCAAAACATATTATTTAAAAATAGAGAAAAAAATCACCGACACAACTGCATTACTGGGCAATCTCGTTGACTTTATTTCTGGTTTTGCAAAATGTTCCCTCGATGGTAACGTTGCTCCAAAGAAACCTGTCTTTCATACAAAAGTCTGCGACGAAAATTTTTAATAAAAATCTCTGCACGCCGATTGATATCATCATCATCGGCATCGGCATCATCTTCAGAAGCTGAATTAACAAAACTTCTTGTTCTTTGAATTGTTCGAACATAACTATCCTCATCAGATTCTTGATCAAAAATGCAATTTTGCAACCCTAATCGATCGTTAAAACTCCATGAACGTCTCTGAGAAAAACCAGCAGCACCGCAGAATGAAGTGAACCGCCATTTAGTAAGCTTTAAAAGACGTACGAGGAGGCTTATCTTCTTAACTGCGGTTTTCAGGTGGGACTGAAAGATTGACAGGTTTTTATAATGTTTACCCATTTGTCTTTTTTTGGGTGGGAGATGGATTCTGAAAATCAAGCTGAAGTTGGGGTATTTATAGCAGAAGCGAGGGCAGGCTTCAAAGTGAAAATTCTCGGACAAGATATTCGTGCTTCCAAGAGAGAGGGTTGAAAATGATTAAACGAATACTAAACCGACAGCTAGTTACGTTGATGGTTCATGGAAAGTCATGTCGGTCAAACAATCATGCTTACTGACCAAGTTTGCCCTACTTAACAGCTTAGAATGTAATTCCGACTTTCTGGAGTTTGGTTCTCATAGTTATAATCTAATTCTAATTTTATAATTTTATGTTTAAATTATAATATTATTTAATTTTAATAGAATTTACACTTAAAGAACACGTCTTGAGTAAAAACGGCGAGATCACACTGATATTATAATTATATTTAAGGAACACATATTGAATAAAAATGTCGTGATCACACTGATATTATAGTTTTACATATGAATTAAAAATAAAATATTTATTAAAATTAAGTAGATCTTATTAAAAGTTAATATTATTAAATATATTTTATAATTTTATTTTTAATTAAAAATTATTGATACTAAATATAATTAAATTATATTACACGTTTTAATTTAATTTTATAATTTTATATATAATTATATTTTTTCTCAATAAAAGTATATTTGAAATTGTACGGAAAATTTTAATGTTATAAAAATTAAAATTGAGGGGTAAATGATTTTTAATCTAAAATTATTATAAACAAAATTAGGAAAGATCAAATATAAATGAGACAGAGTAAATATTATCTATCAATAAAAATTAATATTTATTAAATATTATAACTATTATATTTTTAAAATTAGAAACATAATAATCTCAAACATGATGAAAATATGACAACCTTAGCAACAAAAAGAAATTACGAGAAACTATTGATTGATTAAATAATAATTATACTCATCTCAAATTTTTTATTCTAAAATAAAATAAAAATAACGTTATATATAAATTGACATTTATTTATTAAATAGTAAATTTTTAAAAATTTTAAAATAATTTATTATATCATTGCACTATCTAATGATATATAAATTATTTATTATATCTTTACACTATTTAATAAATACTAATAGTGATGAAATCAGCAACTACTAAATGATAGAAGTCGACATCTCGCCACATGGCTTGATGGACTACTTTGTAAATCCCGATTTGAAAAATAGAGGCAAGTACTGTGATATTTTTTATATGGTTGACAAGGATAAACACTCGTCCAAGTCATCAATTAGAGGTGGCAAATGACTGGTCCATGAAAATGAGGATCTTTGTGGGCTATTGTGTCAGGCTAGCCCAATTACGCAAAGTTCAAAAAAAAAAAAAAAAAAAAAAAAGAGGAGAGATTGGCACAGTCCGTAAGATAATGGTCCATGTTGTGCTTAGCTGAGTCAAGCCTGCGAGCCTCAAATTTATTATTTTAAAAAAATTATAATTTTATATAATAATTTTATTATGTATAGACACACACACAATCTTATTATATATATATAATACTATTCACATGTTGGGCTGCTCATTTGCCACCTGTTATAATTACAATGGAATTCTAACTTTTATTTGTACTTGTAATAGTTATTACCCAAAGGTCTACTGTAACCGTTTCTTGTATTCCAGTTTTTTAGCTTGGGATTTCTGAGAATCTTACATACAACTTCCCGTTGAATATTCTTTTGAATATTGTGTGTATTGATTTCAAATGTAATGTCAGATCTAATTATTAATACAAATGAATTAATTTTTCAACAAGGCTTCCGTATTTCTTTCCATCTTCGACCTCATGATTGTTTGTTCCATCTAGCTTCAAATTTGGGTCTGTAAGAGGGTCACGATTAGGTTTAATTTGGACCCCAACATCCTTCGTTTCGAACGCGCACGCCCGCACATATTTTTACACACTGACGTTGACCTAAATTTGTTGGTTAGAAAATGCGTCTTCAGCTGACTTTCTGCACCTTCACAATGGCAGACAAAATCACTCCTACAAACAATACTACTATCTTTTACATAAATTACGAGAATTACAAACTTCGGATAAATTAAAAATGTATTACAACGAATTATTTTGATTCGTACCAAAAAAAAAAAAAAAAAAACTTTGATTTTCATAACAAAAAATACAATTCAAAATCTAAACAAGTCGTGCACCAAAACATATTATTTGAAAATAGAAGGAAAAAAATCACCCGACATAACTGTATTGCCAGGCATTCTAGTTTTCAAAACTATTCCCTCGATGGCAACGTTGCTCCAAAAGAAACCTGTCTTTCAATCAAAAGTCTCTGACGAAAATTTTTAATAAAAATCTCCGCACGCCGATTGATATCATCATCATCGTCATCGTCATCATAAGCTGAATTAACACAACTTCTTGCTCTTTGAGTTGTTGGAACATAACTGCAATTTTGCAACCCTAATCGATCGTTAAAGATCCATGAACGACGCTCAAAAAAACCATCAGCACCGCCGAACGAAGTGAACCGCCATTTAGTAGATTTTAAAAGAAGGCTTATCTTCTTCACTACGGTTTTCAGTTGGTATTGAAAGATTGACAAGTTTTTATTATGTTTACCCATTTGTCCTTTTTTGGATGCGGGTTCGTTGCACAAAATTAAGCTGAAGTAGGAGTATTTATAGCAGAAGTGAGGGCAGGCTTCAAAGTGAAAATTCTGGGACAAGATATTCATTTTTCCAAGGAAGCTTGTTCAAAGTTTGTCCTATTTACAACTTAGAATTTAATTCCAACTTTCTGGAGTCTGGTTCTCATAGTTATAATCTAATTCTAATTTTATAATTATATGTATAAAATATAATATTATTTAATTTTAATTGAAGTTACACTTAAAGAACAAGACTAGAATAAAAACGGCCAGATCACGCTATTATTATAATTTTGCATATAAATTAAAAATAGAAAATAAATAAATCTCATAAAAAAATAATATTATTAAATATATTTTATAATTTTATTTTTAAGTGAAAAATATTATACTAAACATATTTAAATTATATTACACGTTTTAATTTAATTTTATAATTTTAGATATAATGATATTATTTTCTCAACAAAAGGAATATTTAAAATTGTACAGAAAATTTAATGGTATAAAAATTAAAATTGAGGGTTTAAAGATTTTTAATCTAAAATTATTGTAAACAAACTTATGAAAGATCAAATATGAATGAGATGTTGTAAATATTATCTATCAATAAAAAATAATATTTAATAAATATTTTAACTATTATAATTTTGAAATTAGAAACAAAATAACCTCAAACACGACGAAAATAAGACAACCTTATCAACAAAAAAAAAAAAAATTACGAGAAAACTATTGAATGATTAAACAATAATTATTCTCATCTTAATTCTTTTATTGGAAAATAAAATTCAAATAATAGGACATATAAATTGATATGTATTTATTAGATAATAAATTTTTATAATTTTTAAAAGTATTTATTACATTATTGTGCTATCTAATAGTATTAAATTATTCATTAAATCCTTACAATATTTAATAAATATATAACATTTTATTTTAAATATTTTTAAATAAAATTTTGGGATACAATAATATTACTCATTATTAAAATAATTTTTTGTGTTAAATTACTTATTTTACTATAGTGATGGTTAAATTCAGGAGGACAAATTTGCCTTAGTTCCATTTTACTTTTAAACCAAAAATTAAATCGATTATTTAATGTTTAAAATTTAAAATCAAGACTGAATCAACTATATATTGTAATCAAATTGTAACCAAACCTATCGTATTCCGTTTAGTTCGATTGGGTTCGTTATCCCAAAGTAGTTGGTTATTATTATTTTACCTACATAAGTTTTAAAAATTTCAAATATATTATAGTTAACTTTTTTAAATAGATCCTTCTCACAATCCATTTTTTTTTTTTCATTGCAATTACTTATCCATTATTTATAATAAAATATAAATATTAATTTTATTTTTGAATTTTAAAAATAATATAAAAACATCTTCAATAAATATGTAATAATTTTATTTTTTAATAATTTATTTTAATTTTTTCTAATTTAGATTATTATTAAGTTAAGTTATAACAATTTAATAAAAGTATCAAAAATTATTTTTTTGAGTTATTACCAACAAAATAGCGATGGGATCATGAAAATTTTTTTAAACATTCAATTTAGTTATTAAATATTTACCTAATTCTTTTATTATATAAATATATATTTTAATGATAATAAATAAATAAATAAAATATTAAATTTTATTACTGTGCATAAAAGTATGATATAATTTTTAAAAATTTTTGAAAAAGAGCATATATATATATTAATTTTTATTATTTATGTGAAATTATTCTAAATTACGAGAATAAAAATTAGTAACAATTACAAATTTTACTTTTATTTTTGATTTATTGATTCAATTTGAGTTTAAAACCCTAAAAACCAAACCAAATATAATTGCTATTTGAAATATAAAACCAAAATCAAACTGCTCAAAAGTTGAAATTGAATCAAATCGGTAATTTTGATTCAATTCGGTTGAATTTGATCTATTTAGGTTTTTGTTTAGTATTCAAAAATATATATATATATACAAATGTATGTACATACAAGGAGTTTTTGTTTCATTTCAATAGGAGTGGGGGATCTATTTGTCATAAATGGAAAAATTGCCTTTATTTGTAAAATCATAAATACTCATAGATCTGTAATACTTAAATAGAAAGATCACCAACCCAAATCAAAAGAATAGTAGCAGAAGATAAGAAATTTATCTAAAATTTACAGGAAAAGAGAACATATTAGTTTGAATACTCGTGTTAAATAAAAAAAAAATGTTCAATCACTCCACCATTGAGATTGCCAATCCCTCCATAAATATGTTTAGGAGGCTAACTCAAAACACTAACAGAGTGATTTATCGGATGCCAAGTTGAATAGACTACAACATGTATACTATAAATTTTGATCTGCAACTGCAAAATGTTTCTAACTAAAATGCCTATTAACTCAAGAATTAAATCCACGAATGAGCATACAGAAAATTAAAAATCCAAAATCCAATAGTAACCAACAAAAATGTGAGCAAAATTTCAAGCTAGCGTGAGTTTAAAACCTTAAGAGTTAGCAACCAGCCATTCAGGAACATCTTCATGATGTGAACTTCCTTCAGCAAAGAACGTTGCTGGGTCATCAGCTCCTTTGCTATCGGCATTTCCTTCCTCAATTTGCAGCTGTTTGCTTGAGCCACCTCCATACATTTGTCTTCTAATTTCCCTGCGTGTTGCCCTCTGTTCGAGTTTCAGATCTTTAAATTCCTGTTCAAGCTTGGTTTCTTGCTCAGGTGTAAAAAACACAACCTCCATCTGCTCAAGTTCTTCATAGAGTTTCTCAACCTTCATTTTCCAGAAAAGCCCCATTTCTGTGTCCATCTTGTGGTAAGGAGTATTCAGCAGGTACTCATCAATACCTCCCGCCTTATCTATGCAGCGGAGGGCATGTGTAGTAACTTTGACTCTAATATGTTGGTCTAATATGTAACTAAAGAGACGCTTCTTTTGGACATTTGGCTTCCAAGTCCTCCTAGTCCTATCATCACCGCCAGACAAAAATTTTTGAAATTAATATACTCTTTCTTTCTCCAATTACTGAAGATTGCATAATGCAGAGTAGATATGAAGAAACTTGATTCATTTTGCAAAAGCATGTCCACTTTTGTCCCATAAACTGCTTAAATAAAAGTTAAGTAAATCAAAAATACCAATTACCGGTGCTTGTAGTCTATTGTGCTAGTCCAGAATGAAAAACTCCATTCAGTGCTAGCCAAAATCAGAAGCTATTAAATTAATGGGTATCCTTAATATTTTCGAAGTAATATCTAAAATAGAAGATGTCCTTGGATATTAGTCAAGCATTCCAACTACAATAGAGCTTCATAGTTACAAAGCCAATTCTAGTAAAGTAGAATAAGCTTGTGAAGACTACCCATGAAGAAATGATTGTTTGAAATTTATTCTGATTGAAGCTGGTTCTTGGTAACCTCCAACTTCGGAGGAAAACAAATTGAGGGTTGCAAATGACCAATTTAAAAATCTTCTGATCAAAATTGCTTGCCTTGAAGAGTTTAAGAAATCAAAATGGCATACTCATGTACAACTTAAAGTACACTGAAATAAAATTCTCAACAAACATTTAACTCCAACCACTCCTTGAACTGGCAGGACAATTACTAGTACCAGAAGGCTGTTTTCACTGGCTCATAACATACAATTCATTTTAGAATTGTTGCCATATCCATTATAAAAACAAAAAGAATATGTCTATACCCAATATATATTGTGCAACTTGAATGGCTCAACTCTGACACTTTGAAGGGTTTACTCTATGATAATTGCCAATATACGCCATAGAAAGACGTCATCCCTAGATCGACATGATTAAAGAAATTAAATCCTCAAACATAGTGTTTCTGACAATGCCAAGTTCTTTGGAGGTGTAACTCCACAAACATTCTCACTGCATGTTTCAATCACAGGTGCTTACACTCCCATACTCATTTTACAAGAGCTAAATTCTTGGCCAGAACATCTAATCGCCCAACATGGCGTCCAAATTATCAGACTGTCGTGATTTCAAGTTCTCACACAGCGTGGGCTACAGTTTATTTTGCCTCAACTTCTTTCTTATGGTTTATTCTTGCTCTAAATCCATCACTACAGCAAGAGCCAGACGACCAGGAACCAAAATCTAGTAGTAATTAGAAGAATCTCACACTGAAATTAAGCGGTCTAATTCCAACATTCATAAGTCATTAACTATCACCAAGAACTCTGGTCATCACAAAATCATAGGACATTGAAAGTGGGAAATTAAAATCATTCCCAAAAAACCTAAGAAAGACTATATTTTCAACAACAAATATAATCCTAGAAGGTTTAAAAAGAAAAGGAAAATGGAAATAGAAACAACTTTACTTGTTACCGCCATCTTCACTGACTCGGTTGCCGAACTGGATGTGTTTTCCGGCGAAAAGACCACGTTTGGCACGGTTCATCACGACCTTGCTGTCTGGCATGCATTTCTTCAGAGATTCCTTCACTCCTGGAGACAAATTTTTCTCCCCAACTTTCTTCATTAGCTTCTTCATCATCTCTTTTCCTCGAAACGCCATGAACGATTTTGGTTTCTTCCAACCAAGAGAAATTGTTAACGCAATGCAGGTCTCGCTTTCGCTGCCCAATTGGGAGAGAAAGCTTAGGTTTGCCACTGATGTGCTGCGTTTTGTCTCTACAGTTACTGTGGTTATTGATTGCTCTGTGATTTTGCCACGTCACTGGTTCTTTTAATTATAGATGTTCAATTTTAGTCCGTATTGATTTTTTTTCTATTTCTGTTTGTCTTGGCTAATTTTCCTTTGAAATAAAAATTACTCCACACCTATTGAAAATATAATTTAAGAGAAAATTCCTAAAAATATATTTGATGTATAAAAACATTTTAAAAATTAGTTTTTTGTCCATAAATTTTTTAAAATACGCTTTTTCAAATTTAAGGAATAAATTATTTCTAATTGTTTTCATGATATTCAAGTAAAAATATCAAACGAAGAGGTAAAGACAAGTATCCAAATTAAAATCAAATTAGATATACAAGAAAAAAATTTTGTTATATTTTAAATTACCAAACAGACCCAAAAGCATAGAGCGAAAGCCTCAAATTGAGATAATTTAACTAGAACAAAATAGAGAAATTAGAACTTAAAAGATAGGTCAATACGCAAAGTATATGAAGTTATACAGCTTCTTCAACTTCAAGCACGAAGTTCTGGGCACTGCACAGGTAAATCTGAAACATGTGAAACGAAGTTTAACAATTGCTGATAGGTAAAAACTACAACTGCCATTGAACTTGAGCTGTGAGCAGTACTAAATATGTCGTAGTATTTCACAACCACCACCATCTTGTATCTCTTTTCCAGTATTAAATCAATCACATGGCCAATAGATGTCGAAGTGGTAACGCAAGGAGGAGGACTTCTTATCATGGCTGACAATGGAGCATTCAACTGCAAGGCACAATGATAAATAATATAAATGGAAAGAATTAGGAGAAAGGATGAAAGACAATCTACCTCATTGCAATCTTCATGGTGCAACAGTCTGATGCAGCTTCCCCAGTCATCTATAGTAGGCACAATCTGATCCCTAAACAAACGCATAATCACATTGCTTAACTATATAGTACTTTGCAGAGGTTGAGCTTCTTCAAGTGGCATCACGATCCTCTGAATTGGTTGATCAGGTGATAGCTGAATGGAACGTATGGTTTTACAAGGCGTGAAAGCAAACAAAGTTTGGCTCAGGATAATGCATACTGAAAACTAGCATTTGGTCCAACAAGGGGGAAAAAATTGTGTAACTGGGGAAGTAGGTAGGAACTGAACATGGATTTAGTGAACCCCAACAAAGCCTCTAGATTAACAGCAACCTACATTACGAGCATATACAAGAATCATGGAAATGTTCATGCATTTCAACTAACAAAGTTATGCAAGCAACTTGTTATGGACAAAATCTACTTGGATGCAGTTCCAAAGAGATCTCCCTAAAAGAATTTTCATAAAAAGCTATAATATTTATTTAAAGCTCTAAAGACCTTGAAGGGCAACAAGCCAACAACTTGATTCTGCAAAGAATTATTTGGCACTTTGTCAACATTGGAGTACACTGACATCATCTACTGAAATATGTAGTGTGATTAATCCTCTGAGAACAATGGATAATTGACACTAAGATTATGTACTTAAGTTCACATTCTACAATCTAGCTCTATCCTGTGTTTATTTCTCAGTTACATACCATGCCTCCTCTGCTTGTCCATGATATTAACAATATCGTTAAGCTTTTCTATAGCCATGTCAACCTAACAAACAACCCAAGAAACAAAATTAACATATTGTGGTGCCTCTAGCTTGTCCACAATGCAAGAATCGGCTATAGTAGAGGTGAAGAGTGACAATAAATCATGTCAAAGTGTCATCACAACTCAAATTAAAAGCAATAAAGATTGCAGGGTTGAGTGCCACAGAAGTATTCTGTTAATAAAGAAATAATACTATTACGGCCATGTGCCCCAGAGTTGCAGATTGAGTGGGTCTAGTACCCAACCACCATTTAGAGCTGCCTCCATGAGAAGATTATCGATTGTTTTTTAACTTCTAGTGACCTAGCTCCAGTAGAATCTGGCCACATGTTATGCAGATTTTTGACCATATCATAGTCTCCTCTAGCAGCCAATTCACGCATTATGGAAACATATAGGTGTGGTTTTGGCCGGAGACTTAGATATCTGCCGGCCTGCTTTACCAATTCACCAAATATGCAAAGGGCACCTGGGCATTACCATGTACCAATTAAGTTCTTGTGAATTGGTGATGCACGGCAACAAAGCCTTGCATCCACTTCAAGTCCAAATGTAGATAACATGAAGAATAGTATTTCATTCATCGAACTTTCATGCAGTAAATTGGTTTCAGCCAATGGGACCATGAAAGAGAACATTTGCATACTAATGCACATAGCATAAGATCATTGCATTTCATTCGCTTTATATTGCATATTCTTTTGACATAATTTAAATATATGTTCATATTCCTACCTTATCCATTTAGTTTGGATTAGCAACATATGTAACTTTCTGCATGTACATATTTACAAATGGAAATGTAAATTGATGTTATTTAATAAATCCAACCGAATATTATTGAAGCTTTAAATGCCACATTTGAATTTGACTTTGGATGGAAATTTGATTCAATTAATATCTCCATCGTTCACATAGGCATACTCATGTGCATCACTTCGTTAAAATAGAGGTCTGATATTCATGGTGCACTAACATATGATAAAAGATTTCAGATCTGAACCTGGCTTCCAAACATATAATTCAACTCTGTTCCACCAAATAACCTATTGCGAAGTTCTTAGGCAACATCCAGTCGACGTGTACCTTTAATTGAGCCACAATTTAGCAATGCATCAACTATTGCAGTGGATGCAGTTCAATCCAGAAACAAGTTAAGACACAATTTCATCTTGAGCACAATGTTCAGAACTGATTGCAGATCCTTGGCATGCCCAAAGCCCTCCAAAATAAAAGAAAATAAAGGACCTTAAAATTTGGCTCAGCAATAGAAATCTTAAATTTCTAGGGCACCATTTCTCTTGAGAGGGCTAAAGATACTCATGATCAATATCACTCTACGCTAACCAGATCACAGTAATATAAGATTTGAAAGGCATCAGGTTCCCGGCTTGGTAGAAGTTATTTACATTTGTAATAATTTTGGATAATATTATCTAACTTGTTTCAATCATATACTGGAAGCTCTAGTCACTATAAAACTTCTCCGAAGTTCTCGTTTATATAATCATATTTACAGGAAAAGAAGTCATATGAAAAACAAGTGAAGGCATCAGGTTGAAAATCATCATAGCTAAATTTCTGTTCTTTGCCCTGTTTGAAGAGGAAAAATCAAAAGCAATAACTTAAGTACACTAATCCAGCACAAAACTGGCCTTTCAAATGCTTGCTTGCAACCTTCAGTTGCTCACAGAAAGACGTTGCAACATCCAACTTCTCAGTCTTGACACACGCAAAGATAAAAGTATTACAGGTGAGCCTATCAGGCTGCAATCCTAAATGCAACATTTCATCATGCAGAGGTGTTGCAACCTCAGAACTCCCGGCATTTATATGTCCCTGAAAGTCGTAAAACAAAGCCTCTTAAACAAAAAAATTACTCTCCAAGAGCACATATTTGCAGTTACCGAGAACAATACAATGCATAATTCTTAACTTGAAAAACCTAAAAAGCCAACAAGAGTAGTATATTAGAAGTGCTTTATGGAGGGAATGCTTTAGGAAAAATAATAAATCACACAAATACGTGGAGTGGTTTTCTATAAAGCAACTCCCTCGGAAGACGATTACTCAGAAATGCAACCTTAGCCTTCAATTTCTGATTGTTCTTAAGGAACTATAAGACATAGCATACCTTCATTAGTAGATTGTACAACTTGGGCAGACAGCTTAGGACTTCCCTGAGCAGTACCTTTTTCCACGGACTCGAGTATTTGAAATGCTTTATCAATTCTCCTAGCTTGACCTACACCAATAAACTAATACATTCTTAGAAATTAGTACTTTTTTTCAATTTTTTTTTTTTTAATTTTTAATCTTTACAGTATAATTTTAAAACGACCATAGAAGTAAATTGTTAACCTTCAGTAGAGTACGGTAAGTGACATTAAACACCGCAACTGTCAGGCTTTTACATTTCATCAAACATTTTAAGAGCCGAATCAATGTCTCCACAGTGAACGCAAGCTTCCATAACTGCATTCATCACGATAGTGCTCAAATTCTCGTGTTTTCTCTTCGCATCTCTATCTTCTCGAAAATCTGCGAAACCTCCAATATCAATAAACTTAAATGAGTCAACAATTTAAAAAGCATTACGAAAAAATAATGACCTGGTACAGTTGTCTACGGCGAGTGAGCTGAACGACACGGAAGGTGAGTGGTTTGAGATTGGGTGGTTTTTTGGGAGCCGGCATTTTGTTGAAAGAACAACTTCGTTTCGGAGTAGAAGAAGATGAAGAAAAGGAAATATATGAAACGGGTAGCGGTCTCAGAAATGAATGCGGGAGAGCGTGAATGTGATGCATCGCTGCTGTTGATTGCCATTGTCGAAGACGAGCTACAGCTACCCATTCGCCATGCAATGATGACGAAATGAAAGAATGAAATAATGGATAACGTTTTTACTTTAAATGGAAAAGGAAAAAATTTTCAGGCAAATCTTTTGTGCGCTATAAATGCAAATTAGGCTGAAGTCCTGCTAAATTTATATGGGCTTTATCCAATTGCCGCTATATGCTCGGAGACAACATCTAATTCACCCGTATGGGTATTCACACGTGTCCAATCTCTTATGGGCCTTTTGTTTATCCAATTGCATGAATCATTATGAATCTACGTCAGGTTTCCTGGAGATTACTTACTTCAGTCTAAATGTATACTAAGTACACCTGTCGGAAGGAGTTCAATAATTTGTCCTCACTGGTCACGTATGACCTCTAAAAGTCTCCAATTTTAGAATCATGGATTGACAGGTGTCTAATGACATTATATTTTAGGTATTTGGATGGACTGATTGTTTTCTTCTTATGGTTCTGGGGCTCTGGGCATATAAACCTCCCGGTGGCATATTAAGGCAGACATAATTAAGAAGAAATCCTTAGCCCTTTCCTCTCGGCTTTTTTAGAGAGAAGGCATCAACTCTATTATCTTTAGTCATAAATGATAAAACCTAAAGCACTAATAATTTGAAGTTTCACGCACACTCCTTTAATTGGAAGAAGGCCTTATTTAAATTTATCTATAATTTATTATTTTTATTTTTTTTTAAAATTATTTATTAAAAAAAATTATAATATTTATAAAAATGACTTGAATTTATTTTTAAAAAAATTAATTTTTACCATAAAATTATTTAATTTAATTTTTAGTTTTTTACATAATATTTTTATTTAATTACCCTTAAATTTTTTTTAAATTTTATAAATTTAATGAGGATATAATTAAAATAATTTATTATAAAAATTTGATAATAATAGACGCATTTTAAAAAAGTTAAAAAAAAGTAACTCTTTTTTTATTTTTTATTTTTAATTTATTTTAAGATAAAAATTATTTTTTGAAAGTTAAATTAAATAAATTTTAATATAATTTTTAATTTATAAAAAAAATAATTTTTTTTAAGTGCCGAAATAAACGACTTTTGCATTCGCCATCCCTTTTCGAAGTGCGCCAGCATCAATTGAAATCTATCTTAGTTTTTAGTTTTCACATTAGTGGAGAACTAAATTGCTTTAACACGTGTCAATCTTAAAGTAAAAGATGGACAAGCTTTAACAAGACACGACCGGTAATGATAAAATAAATTATTGTCGCATACACATTTTTAGGGAAGGACATTTGCGGACTCAATTGGATTGAGTCAAAAATTTAGTCTAATTTATAAATATATGCTAATTGTATTTACCATAATTTAATCTTATCGCAAGTGTATTATAATTCATTCTAATTAAAATTAAAGCAAATTAGATTAAATAAGTTTTACTAATTGAATTTTAAACTTAAATTTAAAAATATATTCTAAAATTTAGACTTAAATAAGTGAGCAATTTAAATTTAATTAAATTTAGGTTCAAATCTGTATTGAAAAACATTGAATATTGTTGTTATATAATTTTAAATTTAAATTAAATGATATAATGAGTAATATAATAAATAAATAAATTTGACTTGTGATGAAATAAAATAAATAAGAAATAAGAAATGACATCACAATTTTTATATGTTTATAAAAAGTACTTTCACTATAAGTTCTGTAATAAAGAAAAAAGTAAAAAACAGATTAAAATTATAAATTTACTTTTAAAAAATATGATAATAAAAAGAATAAAAAGATAAAATATTCTATAAATAAATAAATAAATTTATAATATATCTAATTGATATTTATATGTGTTTTTGATGATGAGCAAATAAAGTTAATTTTTTGCTAGATTATTTTGATTGTGATATCTTGTTAAAAAATTTTGATTCAATAAATGATGACAAATTTAATTTTGATTTGTCTAAATATTTTTATTTAATAATTTATTAGATATAATGATTAAATTGATATTAATTAAGATTTATAACCTATGTTATTTGAGTTATATTGTGCTAACAATCAAATGAATTGAAGCTTTAAAATATAAAAGTAAAATTGTCATAGTTTTGAAATCTTAAAGTAAAGATGTTGATATCCTGAAGCGAGTTTTAAAACTATGAAAAAAAAAGTATCGACACTCTGGAGTGAGTTTCAATACTACAGAGAGAAAATATCAATACCTTAAAAAAAAAGTTCGACACCCTAAATAAAGTTAAAAAAAACATATCGATATCTCAAGGTAAAATATATTTATTGGTGTATGCCCTAAAATCCAATAATGATTTTGAATATTTATTAATTATGTATCATGACATTATTATATTAATATATTTGATTCTATTATTATATATCTGTATTTTATATAAATGTAATAATACCCTTAGAATAGTTGACTTAATTAGTTAAGTACTATTTTTAAATGTCCCTAGTCAAGTATTATTATGAAAGGATAACAATAATACGTGGAGATTAGTATGTGTAGTGACTGATAACAACATGAGATGTATCATAATATGAGATATAAAGTCAACACATAAGTAATAGTTGGTAAACTATTGTACTTGACCGACCCGATATAAGAAATACTACATGAAATTGTTATATGAGTGTCATAAGTAATTTTCATAGTGACAATGATGTATATGATCCTTCGAGTTGCGATCATCATGGTTCCCAACATTATGAATGATATAGTTTAATATTTTTAAACGTCATCTGTAATAAGATTGACTATAAAGAAAATACTTGGCTATGTCATGAATAATGTAGTGGGATGTGTTTGA
>JAWDEX010000018.1:12907229-12920069 GCA_035221805.1 Trichilia hirta | reverse complement strand
TTTTGGGCCAAAGTCATTATTAAGTTGGGTTTGAAAGTCAAAACCAATTGGACTTAAGAGTTAAGCCAAATCCAAAGAGTTTGGGTCAAGCCCAAACTCATTAAAACCCTAACCCTAAATATTACTTATAAATATAAGTGTTATATTCGTTTGTTTTAGGGTTTGGTGTGAGAGACACTTTTATTTTAGGGTTTTGATAAACACAAAACAAAAGAACACAAAGTAATCATTTTTGAAGAGCTATCACTCGTTTCTCATCATCCTGATCGTGTGGATACCGTAGAGACGCAATAACCTTTTGCATTTGTGGTTATTTGTCATCAATCGCGCAACTAAGGTATGAATATTCAGATTCGTAACTTAAAAACGATAGGTTTGTAGCATGAATCTTATGAGAAAATTGAAAAATTTTGTTTTTTCGCTGCATGTATGATCCCGGTTTCCTGATAATATTGACACCTTAAGAAAGGTATTGATACATTTATACAAAATTTTTTAAAAAGACAATACTCAAAGAGATATCAATACCCAAGCTTAAAAGAGTCGACATTTATGCACTGAAAGACAAATGTATCGACACCCTTATATCAGGTATTGACACCTTCTGCAGATTTAGAGATATAATAACTAATTTAAAACACTTATTGCGCGTATTTAATGAAAATTCAAAGAGTAGTTTGAGCTATAATTCAAAAATATAAATATAATAACAATAGGTAGAAGAATGGAGAATGATTGAGAATAATTTACTGGGTTTTGAATAACATTCTTTGTACTTTTATTCTAAAATTCTTGAGAGAAAAAGCTCTAAAATCTTTAGTTCATATTGAATAGTGACTCTAACAAGAAGTTTATTTTCATAAAATACTATTGTAATGAATTACTCTTTACTTATAAATTGAAAAAAAGATTGTATTAGTTACTCTTCACTAAATCTATATAAAAGAGAGTAAATTAGGTTAAATTTCACCTAGTGTAAAGAATGAATTATAATTGGGATTATTCATAACCCGTAAAAACGAGAAGAATTGTCAAACTATTATAAAAATTTACTTTTATACTTTTTCTCAACCTTACTAATTAAATTCATTTAATTTTTTGTTTTTTCATTCACAACAACATATTTTTGTTAATTTATTTTAATTGTCATGACACCTAATTCATTCCCTTCTTGGGTGATATTTTTTGAGATAGCAGATAGCAATAAAGTCCAGCTCACATATTCAGTAAGATTAAGCATCTTAAAGCAGTAAATTATAATGGCACTTAGTGATAATATGAGTTATACATTTAAAAGTCAATTCATATACATACTACTTTTTTTTAATGGTTCAAATTATGCATATTAGAAAAAATACATGAAAATTTATTTGAACACTTTGGACTTTAAAATTGTAACCATAATAGAGGATAGGTATACCTTACTTATTATCGTAGACGAAACAACCAAAGAAAAGGTACCTAAGCCTAAAAGAGAGTGAACTCAGGAAGAAATAATTAATTTATCCTAATAGAAAGGTCATAAATACTTTCTATTATACCTTAAATAGAATAGAATTCAACATAATTTCTGGTTGTAAAACAGCCGAAGTAAATTAGGATATGTTAGAAGTAACTCATAAAGACACTAGTATAGTTAAAGAATCTAAGATTAGCATCTTTATAGATGATTATGAATTGCTCAAACTAAAACCTCATGAAAGTATCAAAGATATATATACTAGTTTTACTGGTATTATAAATGAATTGAAATCTTTTATCAGAAACTATTCTAATACAAATGTTGTCACAAAGACTTTTAGGAGTCTATCTAAATCACAGGATGTAAAAGTAACAGCTATTAGAGAAGTCAAGAACCTGAGAACATTATCGACTAAAATGACTTATGAATTGATGAACAAAAGAAATAAAGATGAAAACCATGATAGAAAAAAAAAAAGAATATGACACTAAAAAGTACACAAGAAGAAAATATAAAGAGCAGTAAAAAAGAATTAGGAGATGAAAAAATTTATGATGACAGTCAAAATGTTAAAAAAAAATCATTAACAAAAATAGATCAAAAGGAACAAATTGGAAGAAAAGAGAACTTCAGAAGAATAATAAAATCAATAGATATAAGAAGGAAAAGGTGAAAGAAAGGAAAAAAATAAAAATATTATTTATTATAAATGCAAATGACCAAGACATACAAGATAGGACATTTGCCGAGAATTTTGTTCTCTTGAAAGCTTATAGAGTAACATTCAAAAGTTTGAATATGACAGAAGTGGATGTGAAACCTTTTAGATTTGGGTTATATAAGCAGATTTTTCATCTTATCATTGCCTATAATCTAAAGCTCACATAAATTTGCTGTATGGAAGATTTTTGGTGGATGTAGTGCATAATAAAATATCGTAGATTTGATTTAGCTACTTAGATGTTACACAGTATGATTAGGGCAATAACAAATCGCTATTAGGTCTATTATGGTTATACTATCATCCAAATCATTAGACGATCGTCCCTATAATTGTTGCATTTACAATTGCAATTATCATAACATCCAATTCACCCCTATCTGGAGTTTTATTTTCTGAGACCATACTAACATTTCTTTATATTGAAATAAGTGCATCAATTTTTACCATTAATTTTTTTTTATTATAATTATTATTTAGCTATTTCTTATCATTTTTTTGTAGATCTCAGCAGAAAAAAAGAAAAATTAATTAAAAATAGAATAAAAAAATAAAATTAGTATGAGAAAATAATATTTTTTATATTTGTGTAAAAATAATTCATAATATTAAAATTAATTATATTTGATGCGGATTGATAATTGATTGATTGAATTTAATTTAATCCATCATGAATAATAGATTGCAAAATTTTAATTTACATGTCAATTCATAAATTTTTTAAATTAATCTAAATAGTATAAATTAGTGAGTTGGATCGACTAAAATTTGTCTATCCCTACACATTTATTTGCAAATTAATAATACAATTTTACTAATGAATGTCACAAAATACTTGTAAAAATTTTTTAAATTTATTATTTATAGTAATTTTTGATAGTTAATATAATAATTAATGAGTATTTTTTATGAATTTCAATGTATTAGAAATTATAAGTTATAAAAAAAGAAAAAAAAAAAATTCAACAAGTACTCTAAAGATACTCGGTAGTACAAATTAATATACAACTTCATTAGTATAAATTAATATAATTGTGTTATACAATCTTTTATATATTTTTTTAATTATTATAATTTATTGATATTATATCTACTAAGGATGAGAATTTAAATAAATATTAATTAAAATGCTATTTTAAGTGTAATCTACTCATATTATATCTACCAAGAGCGATAATTTAAATAAATATTATTCTAAGTGTTTGTATTTAAATTATTAAAATATTGTTCTAAGTGTTTACACCTAAACTTAGGGCGAATCTACTTCAAATAATAGAAAAGATTTGTTCATATATTTTGATAAATTTTCTAATCCTTGCTCCCCCTTGTTCTCCATATAGAGGAGGCTTCACGTGTTCTATATTTTGGCAATAATATCAATATAATTTTTATTTTTAATTACTTTAATTTTTTACACAATTTTTTTATTTATTAATAATAAGATTAATTCCTTTTTTAATAACTAAGATTCAACATCTTATATTATTAGTTTCAATCTATTTAAATCTAAATTTTAAATTAATTCAAACATACAAATTTTTAAAATATTAATTCAAACATGTTGGGTTATAAAAAATTAATCCAAATATTTTGGATCCAATCGCTTCAAATCCACTTACTTCCTATTTATGTTCATAATTAATAATAACCAAAGATTGTGTCATCTAATTTTTTTTTCTTAAAAGTAAAGGGTAGGATAATGACACTATGCTTTACAATTTTCACTTTTTTTTATAATTTTTAAATTATAATCTACATAATTTTTTTTTTTTTAAATATGACAAAAAGTTGAAAATTGCAGTAAAAGAATTAAGATCATGGAGAAAATTAGAAATGCGTACAGTTCATTTGTCTGATTTGCACAACATGACCCAAAAAGAAAGTCAAGATAAGCATACAATTTTAGCCACTGATTTTTTTCCTAATACAATTTTAATCATAGTGCTAATCTAATTAATCAAATTAAAGTTTTGAAAGGACGGCTAGCTGCATTTATGGATAACCATTATCGCAATTTCATTGTCGTCCCCATAATATCATTCAAAGACTAGTCATCCATTATCATCGACGGGATTTTTGTGTGAATCAATAACTTCGCTTCAAGACAAACACTTAATTGGCATGAACTCCTTCTGTCATACTGGCAGAGAATAAAGAAACTGCCAGAGTTACAACCTGCGGCAGAGGATTCAGACAACAAGGTTTAATGCATGTCCACCTTATTATATATTATACGATCCAACATAACATCTCCCACAGAAAAAACACATTAAAAAAAATTCCCAGTGGAAAGATAAAAGAAAAAGGAATAACAGACCAATCAGACTGCGGACACCGGCGTATCTGTTCGTTGCTTAGCTACGATTACATCAGCGGCGCACGATTCCGGTGAATATTTTTCATTTCCTTGCATTTGTTTAGTCACGTACGTCTTTACTCTTCGGATTTGCAGGAACCTGGTGTTAATACCCTTGTATCCTGGCTTCTAGAAAGCGAAAAAGCATATCAAAACAAAAGCAAAAATGTAAAGAAAGGGAAAATAATTCCAAATAACATTAAACAACTCGAAAACACTTTTTCACGACATGAATACAATATTCCCAAGCTCTCTCCGTAAAGTTAATTCGCATCATCATCACTCTTTACTTTTTCTCTGGCCTTCGTTCACTGTGTAATTTGCCCCAAAGCCCTTCTGTAAATAATCATACTGCATCACTAGATCAGCTTTTGTTTTATTTTATATCTTCAAAAGTTTTCGAGGGAGAAATTAAATCATTACCCACTTTTTAATTTTCAGAGTTGATTCAAGAATGGCGGTTACTCAATCTACATCAGCATCATCTTCTACTCCACCAAAAACTGAGAATTCTGAAGAAAATAACAGGAATAACACTAACTATCAACCTTTGATTCCGGGATTACCTGACGAGATGGGTGAATCATGTCTTCTCCGTATCCCGTATCCGTACAATCTTATGGTGCGTCCTGTTTCTTCTTCATGGAACAGAATCATTACAGACCCTAGCTTCATTCTCGGCAAGAAGGCACTAGCAATTTCTTTGCCTTTCCTCTTTGTTTTTGCTTACGATAAAGCAACGTCCAGGATCCAATGGCAAGCTCTGGACCCACGATCTCACCGTTGGTTTGTCTTACCACCCGTTCCCTGTCCCAAGACAATGTGCCCGCAAGATTTTGCATGCGCGTCACTTCCACATCAAGGGAAAGTATTTCTTTTGGGCGGTATGCGGTCAGACACAGATGATCCCATGCAGACTACGTATGTCTACCGTGCATCAACCAATCAATGGTCCGTATCGGCTCCAATGATCACACCAAGGGGATTTTTTGCTGCAGAGACAGTAGATGGGAGGATCATGGCCGTTGGTGGAAATGGAACCGAGAACAGGTTACTCTCAGTCGTCGAATGCTATAACCCAGAGACCGACAATTGGACGCCGGCTGCTAAATTGGGCACGGGGATCACTCGTTACGACTCGGCTGTGTTTGAGAACAGAATGTATGTCTCCGAAGGATGGACTTGGCCGTTCACAGTTTTACCCAGAGGTGGGGTCTACGACATCAAAACCGACACGTGGCATGAGATGAGAGATGGGATGAAGGAAGGATGGACGGGGTACAGTGTGGTTCTTGACGGCAGGTTGTTTATGATATCCGAACATGGTGACTGTCTGATGAAGGTTTACCTCCCTGATGATGACAAGTGGCAGTACTTGGTTGGTGATATGTTCCCTCGTCGTGATATCGAACAACCCTACGCTGTAAACGCATTGGAAGGGAAAATCTACGTGGTGGCAGTCGGCTTAAAGGTTGGAATTGGAACAATCTATGACCACGAAGACGGAAAAATTTCAGTCCGGTGGGAAGTTGTCGATGGGCCAAAAGCTTTTTCTAGACTAACTCCTGCTAGTAGTCTACTGGTTTATGTTAATTAAAACTTATTAATTAAGTACAATTAAATCTGTTCTTTCTATAAATATTAATCGATCATACGAGCAGAGCCAGGTTGTAGTTGATCTATTCTCTGCCTAGGATGGTTTTTGTTTCTATCACGCTACTTTATCAATTTTAAAGTCTGTATCTAGGAAAGCTGTTTATCTGGACCGTATGTCTGAGTCTCTATATAATAATATGAATTCTGCGGTTGTGATGTGATTGAATCATTAAATGGTTATATTGATGCTTTTGGCCCATGACATTACCATGCGGATCATAATTACGAGTAATGAAAGTGTCTCCAGTTTTACGAACAACACAAGTACAACCAACCTTTAAGCTTTGTCTCCAAACGATCTGAGTAAAATCCAGGCAATCTTTATTTTTAGTACAAGAATTCGATTTCTTATATTTTTAACTCTTCTATTCAGCCCACGCTGTGACTGCACCGCCTGGTTTCCAGTTGTTTCCGCCGTCACAGAACAGATTTTCACCGTAATTGCTGTTGGAATGAACCAAATCCCAATCTCTCTGCATCTTGTGCGGCCACCAGGATGCGTAATTCGCCAATTTCTTGCTCCACTGGAGGGGAGGGAGCCCGAGCTTTGCCCTTGTCATGTTGTGCGGTGACAAATATTGTTGAATTGCAGTTTTACTAGAACTAGAGAGCAAGCGTTTTGGGAAAATATTATAACAGAATCTGACAGAGAAAATGAAGGAAAACAAGAGAAAATGAGGAAGACTCCTAATAATACTCCATAAGAAAACATGGAAAGATTGCGTAAATTTTTGGTGATTGAAGATCTATGGTTTGATAGATAGATATATATAGAGAGAGAGAGTGAGGAGAATATTGTGATAATTGTTTTATTTTTCAAATGATCATATAAGGTTTTGACTGTCAACGGGAATAGTTTCACATATTAAATCCTCCATTTGCAAAAGATTTGAGGTGGAAAACACACCAGCGAATGGGCAGAAAAGGTTTGATCGCTGGACTGCTTAACTAACAAAATGGTTTCCAATCATTTGGTTTTGACTCATGATTACGTTCAATTTTGCAAATTACGTTTCTTTCCATGTACATTCATTTTTCCTTAAAATCCATTGTCCATTTGATTAAAAATAATAAATATATCGTCAAATTATCTCTGAATTTTAAATTTTAAATTACTAAGTAATAATCAAACAAATTTAAAGATAAGTTTTACTAAACCTTTTTTTACACGAAAGGTGATTTTATTTTATGACAAGTCAATTTAAGAGTAAAATAAAATATCTCATGATAATTCAAGTGGCTTTGTTTTGACGAATGATCGATTTGATTCACACATGATAGCATGTGAACCATACGCTCGCGGTATCCACGTACACAGAGAAAAATGACCATAGCAAAATAATTATAAACTTAGCGTACAAGAAATAAATCAATTAATTTACAAAAGTCTGCTATCATTCTTCCATCCACACTTGAAATGACCCATTAAACTTTAATTTCAAACTACCGTGTTTTTGCAGTAGTTAGTTAATAATTAATTTTTGCAACGGACCACGATATAATTAATATATATCCGTGTGTACACATTGGCTGGTTCAGGCCCAAAAGGACAAGGAGAAATTATTGGGCCGGTCCAAAGTTTGTTACCTTGAAGCTCAGCTTTGACTTGTAAGAGGTTTTTTTATATTGTGGATAGGGAGAAAGCAGAATTCGCATGGGTGCCTTTAGATTTATTCTTTTGAATCATATCTTCTACTATTTTACATGAACCGTACTTTTTTTTTTTTTTGTCTAAGATAACCATTTTTTTTTATTATTATTTTTTTGCCTTTTGCCTTTTATAATTTTTTCTGAATTGAAAATTATAACAAAAAATATTAAAATTATTAAAAAAATTTAAGATATTAATAAAAAAAATTAGAATAAGTAAAATATACCGGTTACATTTGTTGCACACACACCGGAGCACGATCCCAAAGCTACTAATTTGAAAATGGATGCAGAATTAGTCAATTTCTAGCACCTATGCAATGGCGTTAACAACAGATAAGACGACGTTTTAGCTGTAATCAGCCACCAATTGCTGATTAAGGAATTGTCTCTTTCGAATTGCTTCTCGCCCTTTTTCATAAAGCAATTTTGTCCTTTTATATCTAAATTAAAATTAGATTAGCTTTTTTTATTAATATTTAATATTCCATATTTTAGTCAGATAAACAACGATATTAATAAATGAAGAGATGGAAACTAAATTATCCGCGTGATAAGTACTCATGGAATACGAATCAACGTTTCCTCTCCACAAAACACGTCTTCTCTTCGTTTTATATTCAGAGGAAAGTCTTCGAAGTTGGTCAGAATGTTCTAGATTGATTTGTTCAAACGCGATTTCGTACTTTAGACTTTCTCTATTTTTTGTTCCAGACTTACCCATAATATTCCGGAACGAAATCTGTTCCTCTTTTTCCTTGGAAATATTTCACAGAAACTTTTGTCCTATAAATATTACCCTTCGAAGAGAAAATTTTTCAGCAAATAATTGATCAGTTTTTCAGACTAAAGAAACCCGAGAAAGACAGTCTTTTGATCATCAACATGTGCTTGGTTTTTGTGTGTGACGAGGACGAGAGAGTCGTCGGAAGACAGCCAGCGCCGGGGGCATGTCCGTACTGCGGAGGAATGATACAAGCCATGGACGTAGAGAGCCATTGGAGATTCTGTTTCGTGCCTTTTTATTTCAGGACCAAGAGAAAGTTTTACTGTACTATCTGTGCAAGACGATTGGTCGTACAATGATAGATTAAAGAAGATAAAGAATATGGAGTACATATCTATTTATTTGTTAGAACAGAGATTTTTAATTACTTGATATTATGTACAGAATACATCTTCTCTCTGTGTAGTTTTTGGGTATTTTCCTTTTGTTTGTTTTTGTTTGATAAATTGGAAAATTATGTTGTTCAACACTGTTTTCTGATTATCTATGAAAGAAAACATTTTCAGAATCTACTTGGATTGGTTCACTACCAGCTGCAGCTTCCAATAATGTCATCTAAAAAAATAATTCGGCGGATAAATTCAGATGCAAGATTGAGCTCTGCTACTAAAACAACAAAGAACCTGTATAAACAATATTTGAGCTATGTTAGGAAGAAATCAAGCAAAACCAATGGAAAAGGAGAGTCCAAGTCCCAAAGATCTGCAAACATTTACCAGAAGACCTATTCTTTAATCATATCAGAGTTTCTCACCCTTTCTACCCCACAGGAGTTTTATACATAGAAATCAGAGGTGGTAATACAATATAATCAATTTGTAGTCATATATGACAGTTTCTCACCCTCTCAATTATAGCATGTAAGAGTTTCATACATCTAAACCCTATTTGTTTAACAAAAATAAATTCAAAGCGTCATAAAAATTTCTATTATAGTTGTATAATCAGCTTTCCGGGTTGAGTTCTTTGTCGAGCATCCATTCCATTTGCTGCAGCTGTGGCCCCAACTTCGAATTCTGTTTCGAATGCCATCTGCTGGACACAATTGCAACAATTGACATCGAGGAATTTCTACCTTTTGAAGTAGATTTTTCCAATTCATGGACCGCTCGTACCCATGGATAACGGTCGGTTCTTGGTCGCAAACTTGGCTTACGGCATGGTGGCGATTGCTGGTTCCAATCTGCGGTTTTGATGTAGCAGGCAGCGATTATGATCGACCACTGATGGAGCTACGGTGGTTATAGCCCGAAATTGTGCCAAAAGCGGCGGAAGAGAAGGGACGTCGTGCAGTTTCGGCTACCGGTTTTGAAGGATTCCCGCCCTGCTCAGAACAAGGCCACAGTTGGAATCGATTTGTCGGACCATTCTGAGCTGATTGGCTGCCTCGATCGATGGCGAGAGTGAGCTGGAGTGGTGCTGAAGTGCAGGCAGCGACAGCAGCCCGTTATGAATCCATCCGCAGTAACGCTTGGCGATACAACTGCAATATCGTCTCCCATGATATAAGCTGTGTTCTTTGGACTGCTGCCCCATGGATTAAAACAACAATAATAGACAGTGATACTAGAAATCAGCAATCCAAATGCAAAGTGTTGGAAAGCAGCAACAATAACAAGCAGAAACAGCATCTAATTTCAGCAAATTATCGGAGGCATGCAGTAATACAGCAGCAACTCAGCAGCTGAAACGTGCTGGTATATCAACTAAATTGTAGCAGAAACAGAAAGCATAAAACACCAAAAAACAACAGCAGTAAATCAGGTAAATAGCAGCAGGAACGCAGTAAGAAAACAACAATCCAGCAGCAGAAACAAAATCCAGTAGCAGCAGCAGGTAGAGCAATAGCAGCAACAAATCGCAGCACCAATAGATTTCCGCCCCTCGAAGAAGATTTCCTGGGTCGTTCCAATAGATATTGGGATGTAGAATAAAATAAAGAACAGCAAGCAAGAAATAAAAAATTTCTTCCAATTCCTCACTATTATACTTGCCTGTACCCCTTTTTTGATTGTTGAAGAAATTTTGCTATTATAATTTTGTTAATTGTAAAAATTATATTTAATACTTATATTTAAATTTTAAAACAATAAATCATTTATATTCAGATATTTAAAAGTATTTAAAATTTAAATTTTTTAGATATTCACCGGTACTAACAATTTGATTTCGGATTTGACAATTAACCCAGCGTTTTTTTTTTTTTTTTTTTAAATTATAGAACATGAATTTGCATGTAAGTCGCTCAAAACAAAATCATAGTTTCAATATAGCAGAATAAAAGAATTAAAAAAAATACAAAATAATAAAATTACCCTTGTTGGTTGTGTTGCAGAGGATCGAGTTGATTTAATATTTATTAAAACTGAACCCAACCTAACCAAATAAATCGAGTTTTTTAATTTGTAATACAGTATAAATATTTAGAACTGGACTACAATGATTCAATCAATTTTTATACAATATCCATAAAATAATTTCAGCTTATCTTTAATTTTAAAAAAAAAAATTTGTTTTAAAATTAATTTTTGCAAAAATTTTTTATAATTAGTAACATATAATATATTTTTTAAAATTTAAAAATTTAAAATTTACTGATATAAATTTATTTTTTATTTAGTTTGGTATTTTGTACACAAAATCAAAAGTGGAATCGAAATTTTTGGTTCTCAATATTTTTAAGATTAAAAATCAGATCGGACTGACCGTTTCGGGTCCAATATTTGGTTCACGGGCTTTTTTGGGTCCGACCGTGCTTGGTGTCTTTCTCCTTTCGTTGTTCGCGCTCAGATATAACCTTACGAGTGGATCTTCAGATCTGCAGGGTCCTCACTTATTAGTGTTTTAAAGAACTAACGTCAAATGAGCGTTTAAGAGCCAACGAATCCAATCTCTTCGCAATCTCGTCTCTCCAATTTGGAATCATCAATTTCACGCAGTCGCAACAGTTCTCTTCTCCGAGGATCTCATCGCTTTAGGTTTGTTTTATCCATCTTTTCTCTCGCGCCATTCGTAGATCTCGCAGATTGATCTTCCATTTTCTCGGCAACCAAACAGAGCATTTTTTTTTTCTAGTTCGGTTTAAGTTTTTAATAGAGATTTGTGTTAATTAATTAATAGTCACTAGTTTGTATTGGCTGCTGCATTTTCTGGGCGTCCGAACTGATTACTTTACTTTGGAGTGCAATTGTTACATATAGAGATCATCTTTTTGATTCGTTATCTGAAATCGGTTATAGCAGTCGGTAATGCAGTAAACCACTTTGAGATCTTGATGTAGCTAATTGATGTGGTATTTTTTTTATACTTTTTTCTTAACCAATATTGTTGAATTCGTTTTAAATTTCAATTTTGTATCTGATCTTGCTAAGCATACATTTTAATGCATCCCTAGCTTGTGAAATTGTGCATTTGCAACCGAATAGGGCCGGAATTTGTATTTTTTAAAATTCTATTCATGATTCAAAATTGTTGAATTACGTTTTAAATTCAATTTTGGTTCTGATCTGGTTGAGTCATACATTTTTAATGCACTCCTAGCTTGTGAACTCATTGTTTTTTTCACCAATCAGTATTCTTTTTTCAATTTATTTAGTTTTTGCTTTCACAAGTTATTGGAAATAACAAGAGGTTTGGAAAGCTTTAATGTGAGATCTGGACGCTAAGTTTGAATTAGTTAATATATTTTTGTGTTGTAGTAATTTTATGATTGGGCTACTTGACAACAGGCTTGCTTCGTATGGTTAGAATTTTCTTTGTAATTTGTAAAGGCTGCTGTGCTCAGTCACATGCAAATGCAGACCCTAGGACCAATATTCGTAAGACATAGCTGAGTTGTTAGATTATTGGAAATGGTTGATGAACGTGGAGACAGTAATTGAAGAATATTTAATACCAGTTTTGTCTGTTTTTAATTGAATTACTAAGCTATCTAGAATAATACTAGAACATGGAAATATTTGGACATTTTGGATCAAGTTATTTATATTCTCGTTTTTTACATCAAATTTTCATTACAGAAAAACAATCTGCAAAAATGGAGAAATCTTGTACTCTGCTTATTCACTTTGACAAAGGTATGCCAGCAATTGCAAATGAAATTAAGGAAGCTCTTGAAGGCAATGATGTGACTGCCAAGGTCGATGCTATGAAGAAGGCAATTATGCTTTTGTTAAATGGTGAAACCTTGCCTCAGCTGTTTATCACAA